>BRZM01000043.1:7666945-7802222 GCA_033238685.1 Lates japonicus | reverse complement strand
ATCAGTGCTTCCGTTTCGATTTACATATTGTAACCGTGTTTAGCCTGAAGTAAACTTGGCAGAAAGCCAGCAGGCCAACAAACACACTAACTCACACAGTCAGCTGTCCTCATGAAGCCTATTCCACTCAGTGTCTTGATAAAGGTGTTTGTTGTAGGAATGATGCTTTCTGTCAGTGTAAAATGGTCTCACTAAGTAGGCTAACATTTAGTATTGATTGTTGTGGATGGAGATTCAGTGCTTTTCTCAGATTCTTTGTGCACGCTAGATTCATATCTGTATCATCCTTGGTTCAGGAACAAGAGTTTCTTCAGAAGCAGCAGCAGGATCTGGACAGTGCTCTGAAGAAGATAATCCAGCAACACAAACATGAGCTCGCCACCATCGAGAGAGACTGCCTCAACCACAAGCAGCAGCTTCTCCGAGGTAAAAATAATAACCAACCATATTAACTGTCAAGTGCCCGATGATGCTGTTTTCATGTCATGTGGGACCAAAGGTAGTTACTTTTGTTTGATGAACTTAAGTAGGACTCTGTCCAAACTGCATGTCGGATGGTCTGATAGCGTCAGAAATCTCTTTCAGCCACACGTTTTCCAACATGTCGACCATTTTTTGTAACTTTCTAGAAAGTTAGAGGAAAGAATTCTCTTCACACTGTGATTGGCTAACCGTGTGGAGGTGAAAAAGGAGCCATGGTTTGTACTATTGTCTCTAGCCCCTATTTCATTTGTTACACAACTATTTGTGGCATTTTCCATGTTAACATCTGAGTGCAATGCAATGTATTCCTTGAGAGACTATCTGAAAATGGGCGCTGTTATCCCCATTTTTAAATGATATCGCCTTCCATGGTGGCCGTTTGGAACAATTATAAACAAGCACCTCTGAGTTTACAGGGCCCTTAATATACTGAAACCATTTTGCTGTGTTGCCAGGTTCAATTCAGTTCAGTTCAGTTTTATTTATATAGCGCCAAATCACAACAAAAGTCATCTCAAGGCACTTTTCATATAGAGCAGGTCTAGACCATACTCTTTAAAATAGGTATTTACAGAGAGAGACCCAACAGTTCCCACCATGAGCAGCACTAGGTTATTCATGGCTTAACACAGTTTTTTATACAGTCAGCATATTGCGTGATATTTAACCAAAAATATCTAATATGTGGTGATTCACTTTTGATTCCAGGTGTATCATCACCATTTCAAGTAAAAAGATTAGGCTACTGGCAGGGTTTACTGCATCACAGTAATTCAGGTGCTTCCACTTTTCTGCCACTGCCCTGTGCAATAAATCCACCTTACTTCAAGCAGGGTAATGCCAAAATTATTTGAAAATCCTCTTTAGCTGGCAGCAAACATTTTTATTTTTTCAGTTACATCTATCCCTTTAGATTAGCGTGTTACCGCAGTGAACATGAACACGTCTGTCGCAAGTCACAGTGTGTCAGCAATAAACAAACTCTCATTGGAGGCAGTGGGAGACTCTGAGATCACATTCCTGCCAACGTCAGCTGCAGCCCCTTCGGACACAACTGCAGTGAACAGCAGCCGCAGTAGCAGTTAGCACTGTCTGGGACTTAATCCCATGCTTAATATGCCAGGAGCTGCACAAACAGCACTTCTCAGAAATGCTCACTGAACCTAGAAACTGTGAGATAGTTCAAAGCTGAAACCTCATTGGTAAAGTTGATGTTGGTTGACATAAGTGTGCCAGCCAGCCATTTGCTTCCAATGAGGTAACTTCAGCAACCACAACTGTTGTTGCATGTCCCCTATTCAGTCTTGTTCATCTCCACTGCAGACCATATAGTCTCAAAATGAGGCGTAATATTGAGGAGATATTACCTTCCAATAAGCCAGAATGGTTCTTCTGTTCAGTCATTTAGCTTTGTCTCTTGCACATAGCTCGGGAGGCTGCCATGTGGGAACTGGAAGAGCGGCATCTGCAGGAGAAACACCAGTTGTTTAAACAGCAGCTCAAAGACCAGTATTTCATGCAGAGACACCAGCTGCTCAAGAGACACGAGAAGGTACAGGCCGGATCCCACAAAATGACCCTCTCCAGTGGTCCCAAGAAATATCTTTCAGTATCTTTCATTCCTTCAGCATAGAAATAAATGTTGAAAAAGTTGCTCTTTCAGCTCCCTTCATCTTTTGTATCTGCTTGTGTGTGTGTGCGCCCTGTACAGGAGATGGAACAGATGCAGCGCTACAACCAGCGCCTGATTGAAGAGATGAAGAACAAGCAGACGCAAGAGAGAACCAGACTGCCTAAGATTCAGCGCAGCGAGGCCAAGACCCGCATGGCCATGTTTAAGAAGAGCCTTCGCATCACAGGAGCTGCTATCACCCCTGAGCAGGAGAGGGAGAAGGTCAAACAGGTAATGAGCAGTATGGAACATAATGAGAACTGAAATTGAGCCTCTTAACCCAACAATATAAAGTCAAATAAAATTTCTTTAAAAGAATAATATCCTGTGAAGCTCATTGTGTCTCTCTTTCCCAGTTTGCAGCTCAGGAAGAGAAGAGACAGAAGAACGAGAGGCTCCACCAGCACCAGAAACATGAAAACCAGATGAGAGACCTGCAGCTGCAGTGTGACGCCAACATCCGAGAGCTTCAGCAGCTGCAGGTAAAGTTTTAAAAGATACACAAAATTTAACTTGTATCAAAAAATGTCCTATATTTAAACATGTTTTATGGGCAATAATTATCCACTCTTTACATGTAGTCTTGTTTTGGTTCTTCACCCCAGCCAATGACAACTTTTGACACAGTAACCTGAAAAAGATCCATGTTTTTATACTTAATGTCCATGTGTGTGGGTTTCAGAATGAGAAGTGCCACCTGCTGATTGAACATGAGACCCAGAAACTGAAGGAGCTGGATGAGGACCACAGCCTGGAGCTGAAGGAATGGAGGGAGAAACTACGACCCAGGAAGAAGGTAAAGTATCTGTTTCACCTCGATGATAAAATCAGCCTTTGGTGTACTCCCACTAAACCTGGCCCTTGTACCTGCATTTGTAAAGCCATTTTCAGACAATCCTAACATCCAAAATGGAATATGTTATTTTAATCAAAAGACATCTATACTAAAGGCATTATCTTGGAGAGACATATCACTGTGTCCACTGGTGAATAAGTTAGTGGTTATTGACACAATAATGAAAACCAAACTGAATGACTGCTTAGACTGCTTATCTTCATCGACAAATGGAGTTTTGACATGGAACTGATTGCATTTCTTTTCTTATTCTTTTTTTTTTTTTCACACTAAGCTGATGTTAAGCTTTTCTGACAGGCAAGGCAAGTTTACTTGTATAGCATATTTCAACTACAAGGTAATTCTAAGTGTTTTACATTAGATATAAAAGGCATTGAGACAAAATGTAATAGCATTATAAGGTAAATGTAACAGTGAGAAATACCAGAATAGAATGAAAAATTTTTTTTAAAAACAAACAAACAAAAAAAAGATAAAAAAATACAAGAGTAAAGGTTGCAGTGCAGTGATCATTAAAGGCAGTGGTGATCAGAGAGTTCTTCAGCCTTGATTTAAACAAACTGAGAGTTTGAGTAGACCTGCAGTTCTCTGGGAGTTTGGTCCAGATGTGTGGAGCATAAAAACTGAACACTGCTTCTCAGTGTTTAGTTTGGAAAACAGTGATGGATGCACTCACAGACATGGTTGGGTACTTGGTGGCAGAAACAATAAGATACATCTATACTGTCAGTTACAGATGATACGTCTTTGTTGGGAACAACAAACACAAGAGTTTTAAAGGATGACAAATTTAAGAGAATCACATGGGAAAGATCAAATATCTTGTTTCTATTAGTTAATCATTAATTAGTTTTTATTCACTCACCACAGGGACAGATTTGTTGTATCACTTGCTGAAGTCTATTAACCTGGCTCAGCAAAGAATAGGGTAAATTAGCATGTGAAACTAAAATGCTCTCCTGTGTGTCCTACAGGCCCTGGAGGAAGAATTTGCCAGGAAGCTGCAGGAACAGGAAGTGTTCTTCAAGATGAGCGGAGAGTCCGAGTGCCTTAACCCCTCCACCCAGAGCCGCATCTCCAAGTTCTATCCGATACCCAGCGTCCACTCCACTGGTTTCTAAGAGAAACACACATACATATGCATCGACATACGCACACTATTTCACTACACGCAGTGCACATAGACACACACGCACTCATGAAGACAGACTGAAACTGTGCGGCCTTGGCCTCATCTTCTGACCGCTCTCAGAGGGTGTAGGTCTCTGTCTATGAACTTAGTTCCTCAGTCTGCAGTCCACTGCTCTGCAAGACTGTAATTTTGCTCATTTAGTCATATTTTCACACTATTACAGTCATTTTGAAGGTGAATTATGAAGGAGATTTTACAGATTTAGTGCTTTGGTCATCAAACCACTGAAGTGAAGTAGCTCTCTGTCTGACCTTTTGTGATTGAATTATTTTTTGTAAAGAATCCAGTGCCTGTAGAATTTGATGTTTTTTGCTTTTAAATCTAAGCAGTTCATGATCATTACTTGCTGCTCAATTTAGACATCCGCTCTAAGGAGAGGATTTTTATACCACTTGATTTGGGTAAATATTGAATAGTAACCTTTGCATTTATAATTGATCATCAAATAGAATGTATTTCTGATAAAGAAGACAGAGCACATTTTGAATATTACTCTCGTTGAAGGAATGGTGATACTGTGTATTTTTATTAAATCATACATATCTGTCTGTTAGAGTGGTAGGATGTGATACATTAGGGGTTATGCATTATTTCATTGCAAGATATAGGAACCTTTTCCAGCAGAAATGCTTCCTTCTGTCAGGGTTTTTCTTCAGAATGCCTTCCTGTTTCAAGCACTTAAGACTTGAGACATACTGTTTAGCAACAAGCAGTACATGGTGTAAACCATTAGTTACTTGGTTGCATACAATAGAGGAGGTGTGGAGATGGTGTTTACATATAAAAGATCACTGTTAATTGAACACTAAGGAAATCACAGTGGTGGCTGTCGAACAAGCATTTATGTACCTGTTTGTTGGTCTGATTTGGATTTTTTTGTTGGTGTTTGTTTGTTTGTTTTTTTTAGGTGACACCACTTAATTATTAAGAGAAAGTTACATATCTATAAGAGCAAGCTCTTCAGGGATGAATAAAGAATGCAATTCCTCATTGATGTCCTGTTAAGTTGATAGCATTTTTAAGAGTTTCCAGGGCCTGAGTGCCATGAAACTCACCAAGCAAATTTAAACTGTAAACAGCTTTCAGTTCAGCCAGGTTAAACAAAATCACCAAACCTGCAGTAACAGTTGATGACGCGTCCTTTGTATTTGCTTTGGTTTTCTCCACATGCTTCATAAGATATTTTGCTACCAGTTGCATTATGGGTAGGCCTGCATGGCTTTCATTTCTTTTTTTATTGAAATGATAATACTGTTTTTATTGACATGCTAGCTAATAACCATAATATTTCAGAAATGGATATACCTGATATGAAGGACTTCGGTCAAACAGTTGGTTTTATGAAGCATATTAACAATTTACGAATTATTTCAGTCAAGTGTATTCAAACAAACACAGAATATGAGCTTTTAGCAAATGGTTTTTATTTAGGTCGATGAATTGAATGAATGATGCTAAAGCAGTGTAATATTTGAGGCAGTTGATGCAAAAAAATGGACCTGACTGGTTTAGGCCATCTTGACCTCTGATTGGTTCATTTTATCATCTCATTTTCTTTATGATTGGCTTTAAAGTTAGTCAAATGTATTTAATAACTGAGCTGGTATGTACAAAAACATAATGAAGGAGTGCTGTGCACGTTTTGCAAAATTTTCTCAATAGTTATTTATATGAAAACCCACACTGCAGCACCTGTGGCAGAGCTTACTTGCTCTACTTACAAAAATATAATTACAAAATCAGTCCTGTTAGTTCTTCTTCTGTTTGTCAGCTAGATTCTCTAAACTGTAAATTGATTCAATTCTGAATGTTGACTGAAAAACAAAACCATGATCCATATCAAAATCATTATGCATTTTTTACAATAAATGTCTAGTTTTTAGAATGCCTGTATAATGTAGATTTTCATTTTGCTGTAAATAAACAGTTTCTTCTCCACTGTGTTTTGTCCTTGATTAGATCCCATTTGGCAATACACTGTTAAAGTATTTATCTTACTGATGATGAAAAGCTATGAAAAAAAGCATAATCGTATAAATATGTATATATTCACTCAGTCCCACAGTATAAAAAATGTCACCACACTGAAGAATACCCCTCAATACAGTGTCAGACAAGCCAATTCAAAGCTATACATAATCCCTGATTTCACAAAACACAGTAAACAGTAAATGTTTATGAATAGAAAAATACAATCATATCCCTTTAGAAAAATGTGAATTGGGGAACAACATCCAATGTGTGCTGAAATGCTCATTGGTCTTAAAGGTCCATATGTTCAGTAACCTGGCTCTCAAACGCCAACATTCCTCTTCTTTCTTTTAGTCATCATTGTGAATTCTCCTGAAAAACACCACAAAAGATTTGAATTAAAGTTTACTTAACATAACCTGCTTTGATTAATGTCTGCTTGTTCTAGCACATATAATCAAACATTCAAAAATTATTGGCAAATATCTTCAGCAGGGCTCCTCTCTTCAAACAAATTCATCCAGGCCATCATGATGTTAGCTAGCTAAAATTAGCTATTAATATATGTTCGACTCTTAATCTCAGAGCGTTGTTGTTTTGAGCCAACATGAGCAGTGTGTTGAAACCATAATTAGCACTCAGCGCTGGTCATCCAACTGGGAGTTTTTCCTATGTTCCCAGGGTCAAAAAAAAGTTGTTCCCCAGCTCTGTATTCGCTTAGTATGATATTGGCTAATGTGGGACTAATATTTATGAAATATTTCAACTTGAAATGGGTCAACTTTGAGAGAAGCAAAATTGTTGGGTTAATGTTGTGAGTTAATGTGTTAATTGGATATTGAACTAGGGAACATAGGACCTTGGGAAGATAGATACATGCCATAAACAACTGTATCTATGATTAGCTAGCATGGCACTATGGCTACAGACAGTATATTTTTACTGGAGCTGCACAGTGGAATCATTTTAAAGGCTAGGCTGACAATTTTTCAAGTTAGTCAGGTTCCCCTATGAACACTTAAACAGGTTGACTGTAATCATTCCACCTTCTCATACTGTCCCTTCCTACTATACATTCAAAGTAAGCAGTGGGGGACAAAATACACAGTCCTCTTTAGGTATAAAAATACATTCCAACATTCAACTGAAGTTCATATAAGGCTTCAACTCTGTGAGACATAAATCAAGTGAATATCTTCCAAAGTTGCAGTCTCATTAATTTGAAATTCACTTTTTCAGTGGAGTGACTCAGCTAACCTGATTTAGCAAACTTTAACCCTAAAGACAGATGAACTTTGGAATATGTTTTTTCACCATACAGGGACCCTAACCCATAACTTACAGTGGAGGCACATTAGGACAGGATTTTTTAATGGCAAGTATGAACAGAAGAATGACTGTAACAAGAAAAACCTGTAACAGTGTTCATATGGGCACCTGCAATGTTGAAATAAAAACTACCAAAATCTTTCGCAAAGCAGATTAACCTTTAGAAATTGAAATATGGGACACATTTCAAACAAATTTCAAAGTTCGTCAATAAATCTTGTCAATATCAAACAATAACCTATAATTTCTTAAACTGATTGAAATTTAACTAAAACTACTTGCTTCAGTTAAAATGTACATTTTAATTTCTTCTGAAAATTAGATCAGAAATGAGGTTCACCTTGAAAAAATCTTGGTGATGAACCACCTAACTGTGATTAAGCCTGCATCTTCAGACATTTCATCTGGAGTTGTTGTTGCTCTTACAGCAGATGAGATAAAATTAAAGCAAGCTTAAAAGACCTGAAAAATCTAGGCTTGTGTCAAATCATCACTAATCAGATCAAGCTAACTCATGCATGTATGAAGAACAAGGCCAAAACAGGACCGAACTGACCTCTGTCACCCTTTTGTCCTTGGCGTCCCTCAGGCCCAGGAAGGCCTTGTTCACCTGGTCCAGACAGACAGAGTTGTTATAAAATGTTACTATAGACTTAGGAAAAGCCACGAAAGACACAAAAATGATATATAATGGTGCATTCTTAATGTAAATCCTCCCCTTTTTTCAGTTGTTTCAAGGTCAACTGGTCTGATTTAATAAGAAAAAAATTCCCTTTATGATATAATTAAAAACTATTAAAACATGTTTAATCATCATTAAATGTGGAATATTATAACCAGTATGAAAGCTATTATTTAAAGTACAATCCACTAAATTTCTTGTTCCAAAGTCCACTTTTTTCTTCTAAGTGTTAAAGATGTACCTTTCTGTCCTTTTAGGCCTGGGAAACCCATGTCCCCTTTCTGTCCTGGTCTCCCAGGTGGTCCTACAATGGCTCCATGTACTGTGGAGGACAAACGCTGTCATTTTCAGAAAGTCTCATTCTCTCATTTTTTAGCAGTGTTTTTTATTGTAACTTTTTTGTTGTTAAATGCTACTTTACTTTTGAAGTATTCCACTAAATCTGTGACATTTCTGTGGGAACCAAACAATCGGCTGTATCCCGGTGGGCCTGGAGGGCCAGGTGGTCCTGGTGGTCCTTGGATGGCGCCATTGTGACTCCGCTCGATGTCATGAAGCAGACCATGCGCTGGAAAATAAGGTGAGGAGAAATGTCAGTTGGTACTCCTACCAGTCATATTTCACTGTAGAATTTGATTTGTAATTTATATCATCATGGTACACTCACATTTGATGTATTCCAACAGTTCTGTGGCATTTCCACGTGAACCAAACCATTGGGTGTATCCTGGAGGACCTGGAGGGCCAGGTGGTCCTGGAGGTCCTTGGAAGACATGACTGTTGTACTCCCTCACAATGTTGTGCAGCACACCACGGGCTACAAATGTGAGAAAACTGGATGAGCAAGCGAAGCTTTGATGCTAGTGGTTACCTTCAGTCCCAAGAAGATAACTAATTGTCAGACCACAAGAGAGTTAAAGGCTTGAAGACAACCAGTTTCCTACACCTGATACTGTACTGTCTGAACTCCATCACATCTGTAACAGATGGGGTTGTGTCAAGTTCAGTATGGACATAGATACAGTCTGTCATAAAGCTGACATCGACTTACATTTGAGATATTCCACCACATCCAGGATATTTTCACGGGAACTAACCCACTGGCTTTGTCCAGGTATTCCTGGAGGTCCAGGGGGCCCTGGAGGTCCTTGGATAACACGTTCAGAGTCTCTCAAAACACCACGGAGCAGAGCATTGGCTGCATGAAGAGGAGAGTAGAGTCCAGTATTATACACAGCAAATGAAAGTAAACCTGCTGTTTACCTTAGTGAAATGCTTTGTCCTGTTTCTAACATCTCTTAGACCAGACCGCTCAAACTGCTTTTTCTGATCATGTAGCCTGGGCTTGGAAAAATTTACAAGATAAACTTTGATTAGAAACACTGCCTTCATATCAGGCATTCAAACGTCATATACAGAAAATGTTTCATGTGGAATGTAACATTATAAATAACTAAGTTTATCTCTGTCATGTTTCTCAAGTCTTGTTGTGTTGCTTTAAATGTGATTGTTGTAAAATGATGTGTAACTATGTGACACCTATCTTATGTTGTCATTTTGGCCAGAAGAGATAATGTATAATAATCTCCAGAGACTTCCTGGATAAACAAAGATTAAATAGACATAAAACATAAACACAGAGCATAGTAAGTACTCACAGATTCAAGCTCCTGTCTGTGAGTTTTGTCATTTGTAATGTGGTACTTGACTAATTGCCACTTACATTTGATGTAATCAGTTACTCTGACAGCCAAACTGGAGTAGTCGCCAGTGTCCAGGCTCCGGTTTCTGGTGCCAGGTACACCTGGTTCTCCCTTGTGTCCTGGGGGTCCAGGAGGGCCTGGTGGACCAGGAAGTCCAAACATAGCTCCTCTCGCAGCATCACCTGGAGACAATACAACATAATATGACTTCACATGTGACTAATGCAGATTTATTAAGTGACATTTTCTTTGTATATTGTATTTTTAGCATATATTCTAAACTGAAGGAGAAAATTCAAGATGCTATCATGTTTTATGAATATTCATCTAGGACCCAGAATTAGCTGAAGCTGAGTCATAGGTTGCCTCAAGTTTGAAGCAAAATTTTGTAACTTTAGAACTTTAAATTGGTGAAGTATTCCTTTAACCCCTTAAAGACACATCACATTGTGGCAAAATGGCCACATGGGGGCCCTGGAAAATTTCAACAAAATGTTAAGTTTCACCCACAGTGATATGGTTGCAGTAATATGGGGATCCTAAAGTGCTTTGCACAGATAACATCAGGAGACTTACATATAATTACAATAAACACTTGTCAAGGTTGTGTGAAGCAACAAACACACCTCAAGTAGCACTACAAAAGCCAAGGTGTCCCACAGATGGGACGGTGTATTTTGAAAGGTTACACTCACTCCTGACATATTGTTGTTGCTCTGCTTTGAACAACTCTCGGTTGGCATGCTCAGCATAGGAAACCAGTCCACGGATTGGACCAGGGGGGCCCTCAGGTCCAGGGGGACCAGGGGGACCTGGAGGGCCTCTGAAGGCGACACCTTTGGGAAGCAACAGAACAGATGGAAGAGAATGTGTGTGTGTTTTCTCTGATTAATTCAAGCTTTAAGCTTTAATTAAGTCAAGCTTACTTTGCAGGTAGTCACGAATGTCTGAGGTTATGTAGTTCCCAAATCCTGGTGGCCCTGCTGGTCCAGGTGGTCCTTGTGGACCAGGGACACCTGGAGAACCAGGAGGCCCTGGTGGACCCACAATTGCTTGATACCCAGCTATTCAGACAATGAAAATTGAACATATGTTAGCTTTGGAATGCAACCAGATTTAATTGCTTCAGAATTGTTACTATTCATTAATTCATTCATTCATTATCTATACTGCTTAGGGCGAGAGGTGGAGTACATCTCGTACAGATCACCAGTCCATTGTAGGGCCAACACATATAGACAGACATTCACACTCACATTCACACCTACAGGCAATTTAGAGTCACCAGTTAACCTGCATGTCTTTTGACTGTGGGAGGAAGCTGGAGTACCCAGAGAGAACCCACACAGCCACAGGGAGAACATGCAAACTCCACAGAAAAGTTCTGGGCGAACTGGGGCTCAAACCTGGAGCCTTCTTGCTGTGAGGCAACAGGGCTAACCACTGCACCACTGTGCCGCCCCTGATACTACTTTACTGGGGGGGTAACAGTTGCTGTTACTGTGTCTCTTACTTGCTAACAAGTTTCCAGGAGGCCCAGGAGGTCCAGGGGGTCCAGGGACACCTAACACCCCCCTCTCTGGTGACAGACAAGACCCATAGTCAGTTACATTCATGTTTTCTCAACAGGACACCTTTTTAAGGTAACCCAGTAGGTGCTTCTCTAACTCTCACCATTCATAAGACTGAGGACCCGTTCAGCCACCTCCTGGGTGTTAACTCCATAGCTGCCAAATCCTGAAGCTCCAGGAGGTCCTGGTGGACCAGGAGGACCAGCAACATATCTCTGCACATCCTCTCCTGAACACAAATAATTGACTGTCTTATTATTTGCTCTAAAGAGACAGATATCAATAAAACAAACCATAAGATTTTGAGGATATCAGGTAAAGTGGCAGCCAAAGATGTTCACTGTCTGTTGTATGACTAAAGGCAACCAACCAGCTCACCTCGTGTTCATACGTTCTCTTACAGGTTCACATTATGTCTCTAACACAGGTCATTAGCATGACAAACATGACAGGTTCACATTTTTACAATTCATATACAGTACAAACACTATTGGTGCCATTATCGTGCTACACACTGCACCTTAATCTGGACGTTCTGTTTGCACTGGACTTTGAAGTTTTTCACTGTGTTTTTATCATTATTGTTATTATCATTATTACCAGTACCTATTGCATGCCTTTTTATCTTAAGCTTGTGGATCCTGCTGGAACTTGTGAATTTCCCTTGTGGATTAATAAAGTATCTATCTATCTATGGTCCACTGCACATGAAGAAATTATTCTTTCTTGAATTATGTGAATTTTTTTTTTTCTATTGAGTTTCTGCCGCTGCAATGTATACCATGTGTCAGAAGTAGGCATGGGCTGGTTGTGAATTTTGCATACAGACATCCTGTGTAATAATAGGTGTTACATTACTATGTAACTGATCATACTCTGGATGTAGGCGATGACTCGGTTGGCAACGTCATCCACCTGCCTACATCCCCTGCGGTCCCTGGAGGTCCTGGAGGACCAGGAGGTCCAGGAGGTCCAGCCAGATACTCCCTGATGCCACCACCTGCAAGACAATATTGTCTCAAAAAGATTACTTGACTTACGTCTTTGTTTCATCCATATCTATTGTTACATAAACCAAAGTAAACAGACACCAGGGCATAGCTTACTTTGAAGGTATTCTGAAATGTACTGGCCCACATCAGGTGATCCAGTCCCACTTCCATCTCTCCCAGGTAGCCCAGGTGGGCCAGGTGGGCCTGGTGGGCCTGGTGGGCCAGGACTGAATGAACTACCTGGTAATAACATGTCATGTACATATAGAAAAGATGTTTAAAAATATTTTCAAAAAGTAAAAAAACTACTGGTACATCACAGCAACTACAATATGATTGGAGTCACACCTATGTTCCCAGGGTCCTGTGTTTCCCAGCTCTATAAGCAAATAAATAATGGGAACTGGAACTCATCAAAGGGGTTTCCTGTTCCCCAGTACTGCCACATGGCTCTTGGTACAATAGTCCTACACCTGAGGGAACTTATCAAATGGTTTAGGGGATGAGGAGCAAGAGGGTTAGGGATATGGTAAGGGGTTAGAGTTGTTCTGAAGCCTTCTTCCAATTTAATAAAAGGAAAATATTTTCGAAATATTTAGGAAGAACACAATAGGAGGGTTACTGCGTGTTTACAGAATATTGAACTGGGGAACGTAGGACTTTAGGAACATATGAGTATTTGGTATCAAGAACTGTGAAATTTGGTATTGGCACCAAATTACCAAATTTCTGATATTGTGGCATCCCTGCTCCAAACCATATTTTAATGTAGAAACATACTGTCAAAGGCGTCTGTGACCCAAACTCATTGAACAATCTGGCAGCAGTGCAAAAATATTCCCTTCTAAAGTTTCTGACCAAACCTTTCCCTCCTAAGCAATCAAAAAGGCCAAGGGGTGGGAGCTCACAGCTTTCAATCAGTACGTGAATGTGTCTCTGGTCGACATACTCCTCTTGCACCAAGGTTTCAAGCTAGCTGGTGGAAGACATCGCTATAGCTGACTCACAGACTAACAAGCAAACACTACAGGCATGTAGTTGAAGGGCTGGGTGGAACATAATGGAGCAGGGAGAGGGATGGTGGGTGAGGAGTGAATATGCTAATAGCATATTGTGTCATCTAGCAAAAAATTAGCAACTTTTCAAGCAGGCTTTAGCTACTTTCCATTGAAAGTAATTGTTTTACAGTGGTTCCACAACAGTTTTCAGCAACATCTTCATTTGACCACATGATGCAGCCATGTACTAGGGTTTGACCTGGCCTTAACCTGATCAATATCATTTACCGTAATTTCCGGACTATTGAGCGCACCTGAATATAAGCTGCACCCACTAAATTTAAAAAGAAAAAAAAAGTACATATATAGGCCGCACTTGTCTATAAGCCGCAGGTGTCTACGTTGTAACATGAGATATTTACACATTCACGCTATCTCCAACGTCTCACCATCGATTCATTGATGCCAAGCTTACGTGCAGCAGCTCTATTTCCTTTATCGACAGCCAGATCGATTGCCTTTAACTTAAAAGCTGCATTTCCGTGATGAGGGTGTGTGCATTAAGCGCAAAATGACTGATCTGAAGAATTTAGTGTGAGTGCGTTTGATCTAATTCGAACAGTTTCATTGGTCCACTGTGACCTGTTCGGTAATTTCATCGGTCTGATGTGACAAGGCTAAATATTTTGGCAGCATGAAGCTCGTTAGCCCGTAAAAATCTATAAATTAGCCGCATCATCGTTTAAGACGCAAGGATCAAAGCGTGGGAAAAAGTAGCGGCTTATAGTCTGGAAATTACGGTAATCCCTCCAGCTCTCCCTGAGATGTCAAAAGGTGCTCAATGAAAACATGTTGTCTGGTAAATTTGCAAGATTGACAGGTGTCTTAACATATTTGTCAGTTATTGTTGCTCACTCACAACCCTGTAAGCATGGGATTAGTGAAGATTATCATTAAGACACTCTTTTGATATGTGTTTTGATATGTGATATGTGATTTGATATGTAGGAAGGTCTTACCACCAGAGACTCCTGGGATTCCTGGGGCTCCAGGGACTCCTGCATCACCTACAAGGAACATGTAAATAGACTTACTTTGTTTTGGTATTAATGGTAAATTTCATGATGCCATCAAAGCCTTGTACAAAGCTCCAGCTTCATGTTTGCAGGTAAATGATTTCAGGACTGGCTGGTTCCCTACTTCATATGGAGTAAAGCAAGGGGATGTTTTCCCCCCACATTATTCACCATTTATGTACACGATTTAGCTCAAGAACTTAAGCAGGCCAACATAGATATATTAATTGATTATGTGAAGCTAAGAGTTTTGCTGATGACATTGCAATGATTGCAGGGATCAAGATTAATTTTGAGTAGTTTATTGAGTAGTCATTGGAGATTGACTATTACTGTTTTAGTGCCTTTAAAGTGTACTAGTGCTTTTAAATATCTTGGCTTGGTATGCATTGAATATATGAGTTTTACTGGGGGAATTGAAGGGACAGTGTGGGGTAATGCTAGCCATGAGATGTTTTCTTAGGGTGCATAAATTTACTGCTAAGCAAGTTACTGAAGGCAATATGGGATGGGAGCCATGTCTTGTAAAGCAGAGAGGTGAACTGGTGAGGAATTGCCTCACTCAGTTTCCAGAGGAAAGACTGACCAAAAAGATTGGGATTGTGCACACAGTTATCCTATGTCATGTAAGATCGTGACAATATTTTCCACTGTTGTGTTCTTAATTTCAGCATAAGGAATAACTTACAGAGTAACATTAATACAGTTAAACAAAAAATATTATAGATTTATAATGGAGATTGGAAACCAAACCAAAACAGGCCAAAACTTGAAAATGATTTTCAAATTAAAGATAACGACTAAACAAAACCACAAATAAAAACTTATCATTCCAGAAGAGCAACGTTCATCATCCTCTGTATACTGACTTAAGGAAATGTTTGTTTAAGTGAAGAACCCTGATTTGTGTTGATGGTCTGATGCTGATATGATTAGTTGGTTTTTTAATGCGGAGACCTTTATTTTGGCAAGATTTATAGAAGATGCTTGGTGCAGCTGAGACAGACTACTCTTAAGGTCATTTATGGGCTGGGCCGGACACTCAAACAAACAAACAAAAATGAACCAATCAGTGTGATACAAACTGGGACAGGAGAAAGACAGACAGAATGAACAGGATTTTCTTCTATATGTGGGCTAACTCCTGTGTGATAGCACATGAATAAAACAGGATTTGTAGCAGGCCTGTACAATAGAAATTGAAATTCACAGAAAGCTGACTGAGTTTACCTTTGGGTCCTTGTGGCCCCTCTGGCCCCTCTGGCCCTGGAAGCCCCCTAGGTCCAGGCTGACCTGGGAAACCTGAGGTGAAAACCAAAACACTGACTGACTATGTGGTAAAAGTGTGTGAAGGGTCATTACTGACAATGGAAATATCTCAATGAAAACTAAGCAAACTCTGTCTACTGATGAAGACCACGAGAGGTGGCTGAAAGTTGAGTAAATGGGCCTTGTGCTATGAATATTTGTCAAACTAAATCTTCATTTTAAAGTTTAGTTATAATGTTCCCAACAGCTCCCAACAGCAAGGCCTCAGGGCTCATCTGCCATCTCCTTCCACAAGTACTTTCTACATGAGAACTCATACAAATAGAAATTGACATAAGACTGGAGTACATCTGTAGAGGAGCTTTAAAAAATAACTTAGAAAGAAAATAAAAAAATCCACCCAATCTTAAAGTTGTTCACATACCAACACCTGGTTCCCCTGGACTTCCTGGAAGACCTGGTTGACCTGGTTCACCTGAAACAATCAGTGCCTGTTTTTTTTAAAAAATGTTGTTTCTAAATACTATGATGCATGCAGTGGTGTGCAGTTTTCTCACCCTGGTACCCTTGTGGTCCTTGTTCACCTGAAAAGAAAGAATGATAAAATGAAAATAAATTTGTAAATTTTACAACAGTCAGACACATGGTTTCAGAGGCATCTATTTTATTGAACCTACCTGCTGAACCCTGTGGGCCTGGGGGTCCTGGAGGTCCTGGTGGTCCAGCAAAGAAGGTCTCTGTGGCAAAAGAGAGAAAAGTGCATCAAAATGCAGAGCAATGACAGTAGAGGCTGATTGTCCATCTGAAATGAGTTCTCTTTCACCAACCTGATGTAGGCACAAAGCTGCCAGGTTCTCCCTTCTCTCCTGGGGGTCCAGGTGATCCAACACCTGTGAGGACAGTAACACAATCACAGATCAACTTAAAATCAGAGAGAGTAATATAACTTTTACAGATTGCTTTGAAAGAATAGCTACACCCAATTTTTATTTTATTTTATTTATTTTTTTTACACCGTGCACGTACAGTTTTGTTGGAATGTGATGTTGATACATGTCGATTTTTCTGTAAAAATGCATACTGTGTGTAAAACAGTTTTTATGCGCTTCACTTTCGGTAGATTCTGTATATTTGGATTTGAAAATTTGGTTCAACCAAAACTAACCATGACAGCACAGGCAAGACTCTGAGTTCTGTTTGGTGCATTGACACCTGCCACTAGTGCAGCTACAACACAGGTACCCACACAGTGAGTCTTTCAAAGGGCCATAAATGTGCTTCTGAATTTAGCTATAGCTAGCTAGCTAACTAACTAACTAACTAGCTGTGTAATGCCAGATACTTGCTTACCTGGCTCTCCTGGAGGACCTCTGCGTCCTGGAGGACCTTGTTTAGTCTCACCTAAACAGCAATGACAGCAGCATTTGAATAAGAACCCATCACAGTTGTTTGGGAGTTCCAATGATACCTAACAAATAGCTTTCTACATACCAGGAAGACCCTGAGGACCAGGTGGTCCTGGAGGCCCTGGGGGTCCTGGTGGACCAGGCACACCTGCCGCTGAGGAAAGTTCTGTTAGAAATGAAAGTGAAAATAGTGTTTTTGCATGTATCTCACATAGTGTTATCTTGATACTACCACCAGATGACACCAAAGTAAGTGATTAAAGAAACAGAGAAGTACTCACTATCGGTCTGGGTGGCACTGACAGTTTCGGAACTTTTGACACCAGGCGCACCAGGTTCTCCTTGTTCTCCCTTCTCCCCCTTTTCTCCTTTTTCTCCCTTTTCCCCTTGTGCTCCTTTAGGACCTAAGATTGAGTCAATGTACCATCACAAAAAATCTGTCCAATATGTATCAACAATCCTTACATTCATCTAACAGTTCCCATCTAACCTGCTTAATAATTGTCAAGAGCTTGATTTACCAGGTTGTCCTGGAACACCAGCAGGACCAATGGGACCGGACAAACCAGGGGGTCCAGCAGGACCTGGAGACCCAGCGGGCCCTGGAGGTCCAGGGATGGCGACAGTATCAGGCCCGCCTAGGAATAATAAAGAACGAAACAAAGACCAGTTGGTAGAGTGTGCAATATTTAAAAACTAACACACAGTATGTATGTACATACAAGTGCTGCAGTTCTTACTTGAAGTGATGACTTTGCCAGGCAAACCAGGTTCACCTGAAAGCGAGCATTACATTAGACTGCATCATGAAGCTTAACATCAAACATCTAGCAGGTGGTAGATTGAATTTTGGCGTTAAAAAATCTTAAGCATGTCCTTGATTGAAGAGTTTTAGTTTAAAACCATAACCTTACTGCTTTAACTGCTTAATTAAACAGTAAATTGAAAACATTTGGTCCTTAGTTTTCAGAAACATTGGCAAGAAAACTTTACTGCCATTTACACGACTAGCATTAGCACTAATTATTCTCATGTAGCTCTCACATACAAATGTTTAGAAGTAAAGTGTGTTTTCAAACTTTTTATCAGCCATTATAGTAGTGGTTCTATTATTCTATTATTCCATTATAGTGTTGACAGTGTCAGTAGAACAGACATTCGTGGTCCCCAGAGGATGGACTGTAATAACTGGTGATCCCCGACCTTTCCTCTAGCACCATCAACAGGTCACCATTTAGTTGTCCAGTACTTTGGTTTATACCTCAGCAATACTGTGCCCAAGCAGCCCTCCAGCATTGCTATAGAGTCTTTTACTTGTATGTATGTGATCAAGTTTAAATTCTGTCCCACACAGCCCCTCATATAAACACTAAGCAATAGCTACTGTCCACTCTAACAGGAAAGAAAACAAAGGAAAAAGTGTGGGAAATGTTTTCATAGAGAGTGAGCATAACATTCTTATATAATGTATATGTAGTATGTAATATTCTACATATATGTTGAACTCAAAGAAACTCCACCTGAGCCCACCACCCCTTGTTTTTGGTGCATTTAGTACATCTCATACCTCAAAGAAGATTTGTTTGTTTTACCAAAAGCTTGGACAGTAGTAAGATGGTAAAGAAGATATGTATTGTTCTATCCTATTTATTCTTGCATCCAGGACCTTCCATAGCATTGTGTGGTGGATGTGAAATTCTTTTTACTTTCACTAGCAAGGAAATGAGGCATTACCTTTACCACCAGGCTGTCCTGGATTTCCAGCAATACCTGTGGTAATGGATCAGAAAACATTATTAAAATATATTAAATCTAATCTTGAAAGAGGGTAAAAACATTTATTTTGCTATATATTCTCATACCTGGGGGTCCCTGAAGACCGGGGGTGCCTGGGGAAAAATAACAGATTTAATCAATTAAAAATAACCTACCTGGATTTCAATATTTGATAAGCACCATTTATTACATTACAGCTGATTATGAATAGGGCCCCTCTGAGACAGTGTTATGGTACCTGGGGGACCAATATCTCCAGGTAGTCCAGGTGGTCCTCTCGCACCAGGAAGTCCCATTGGACCTGAGTCACCTGCAATTTTTACACAGAGACTATAGTTGAGAGGACACTCATGATACACTAATGATAATTGCACTGAGTCCTTTCCTTGGCACCTGCAGAAAAATGTCCTCACAGGTGTTCCATAACTGAGAGTTTTCATGTCTGTCTCTCGAGCTACACTGTCTGGCGATACAGAATGATGCAATCCTCATTATTTCCTCCTCCAATCTTTACATCCTGTCCAGAGTTTCATATACTATTACTGTGTAGATCTCACCTGCAATTCCTTTAGTTCCCTTAGATCCAGCAGGGCCTTGTGGTCCAGGTTGTCCCGGTTCACCTATAATCATGAAAATAGAATCCATCAAAAACCCTTTTTTTAACCTAAACATTGTTGAGTTTGTAACTTGCATTTTTCAAACTGTTGGAATGAAAATTAATAGAATTATTTCTTATTATACATTTTAATAGGATAAGGTTGCACATTCACAGACACACATGCAGGTTAAGTGGTGACTCTAAGTTGCCTATAGGTGTGAATGTGATTGTGAATGGTTGTTTGTCTCTATATGTTGGCCCTGCGATGGACCGGCGATCTGTACAGGGTGTACCCTGCCTCTCACCCACTGTGAGTGGATGTACCTTTCACAACTCATGTTCATCTGGGAGTCCATGAGCAGCACATTCAATTCAATTCAATCTATATAGCACCGAATCGCAACAAAAGTCATCTCAAGGCACTTTTCATATAGAGCAGGTCTAGACCAAACTCTTTAGATTATTATAATAAATATATATACATACAGTGCTCCTGAACAGACTGCATTTCAGTTCTGTGTTATTTAACAGACCTTTTGTAATAGAACTAGAGACATCTTTCCCACTTTAATATTCAATGGCTGCTGTGATAGCAGCTGTATTTTTATAAGTCGTGTTGTGAAGGACTAATAAAACTGTGCTGAGACGCACCTGTTCCTCCGCGTGGTCCCCTCTCTCCCTGTTCTCCCTTGGTTCCTGGCAGTCCTGGAGTTCCTCGGTCACCTACATTAAGTGTCAGTGGAGCTCTTAAAAGGTTCTAAACTGATAAAGACCATTGTTCTTCTATGAATACAATAGTTAACTAATCAATCAGTGTTCTGCTGAGATATAATCATTTCTATGTATTTTCGTCTTTTTCTTACACATTATCATTTGCTTTTATTATATTCTTATTTATATTTTGACAAATTTAAAAGACTGTGTATCCAGATTTTAAGAGGATCATGAAAATGAAACCAGTTAAAGCTTAAAAGGTACCTTTTACTCCTGGAGCTCCTGCTTCACCCTGGAAACCCTTGGGACCAGGAGCACCTGCAGACAAATAATAAACAGATTTAATACACTGCTACCAGTCAGTGCCAAACAGACAAAATCTGAAATTCATATATGATTGAGTCCTTACCAGGGCTTCCTGGGGCACCATGCTCTCCCATGGCACCTAAATCAAACATGGAAAATAGAGAGGTTTTTGCCAATAATAGAATCTGTCAACATACTGCTGTGAGCTTTCTATGTCAGTTTTAGTTATTCAAAGTCAAAGTGATATATGTATGGTCTAAAATATGCAAAAACACTGGTATGGTCCTTAAAATTTGTTTTGCTCCAACCTATAATTCAGCCATGATCTTTGACCTTACCTTTCGGCCCCACAGGTCCAAGAGCACCAGCAGGACCGGGGCGTCCTGGCTCACCTTGAGAGCCTGTCAAAACCAAGTTTCATTACTAAAAACCTAACAACAAAGAACTTTCCATAGATTCAACCTGGGCGAGAAAACCATTTTCTACCTTTGTCTCCTTTCTCTCCAAAGCCAGGTGGTCCATTCTCTCCTCGTGGGCCCATCGGCCCCTCCCGGCCCCTCTGTCCAGGTGGTCCCTCGGCACCTGGTTCACCTGGTCACAAAAGAGGGGGGGCTTGGCCTGCGGTTTTTCTTTCTAAAAGTCTCCAGTCAACCTAAAAGAGCAATGAATGAAACTTAACATTACCTGCACTTCCCTTTGGTCCCCTTGGTCCATCCAGTCCTGGGTGACCCATCTGCCCAGGAGGACCTATAGAAATAAGATATATGAGAAGAGACAGGCAGTGAGTTTGTCAGCTCTGTGTCAAGGAAAAAGCCACAACATAATTGTCAGTCTTACCTGGCAGACCAGGGAAGCCGCTATCACCTGCAAAACATGGATTTTTAGTGGCTCCTTGCAGTTCATAAAGCTTGGTTCTTACATCACACATGTCTGAGGTTTGATATTTATGATATTCTGATTAATACCACACCTTTTTGTCCAAATGCCCCCGGATCCCCTGTAGAGAAACAGACATATTTATGATGAATATCAATATAATATCAAGTATCAATTTCCAAATTACTCTAGGATTTAAGCAAACATACCCTTAGGTCCTGGTTCTCCTCTCTCTCCCTTCAGAGAGTAAACAAGTGTTTCTAAAAATAGAAAAAAGTTAGGATCAGTTACATTCAAATGTACACCAGTTTGTTTCACTGAGGGTTGGGTTGATTCATGAACTTATTTGAAAATAACAGATCTGTGTGTTCAGTCTGTACCTCTTACAGCATCAGAGCGGAGTTCAGCCCTGACCAGCTGCTGAACGGTTCTCTGCAGGCCAGCACTATCCTGTCCTGGTCCACTCCCCACACCTCCTCCAGGCCCAGCAGCCCCCAAGTTGATCGTGTTGTCAGAGCGCGTCAGGGTGGGCCCAGAGGAGCTCCTGTCGATGTACGACGAATCCAGCGGGTCGATGATGTTGATGCCTGAAGAGGCCGACAGGCGACTGGACCTGGCTGAGGCAGTGCCAGTGATGGCTTCTAAAGCATCAACACGGTTCTTGAGGCGTCTCACTTCTTCACCTATGAAACAAGAGAGAAGATGAACCTAACATGTGGAGATCACCTTCACTGACCCTTCTGTAGGCAAATAACTTGCTGCCAGAGAATAAAGGACGGTTTTACCCAAAGCGATGAGTCCGAAGAGGAGTCCGAGGAGGAGGAGCAGGCTGAGCAGGAGGCCCAGCAGCCACTTCCACCAGCTACAGCAGGAGCAGAATCCAAAGCCTGATTCATCTTTACGGATTTCTGAGAGACAATAAAGTTCAGGTACAAGATTACGGTTTTTTTTTTGTTTTGTTTTGTTTTTTTTTTTGTTCCTTCAAGACAGTAAGAAAACTGGACTAGATGCATAACAGCAGCAGATTCACAAAACATCTCAGCAAAAAGTATCTAATCTTTTTCCCTTCTTTTTCCTCCTTAAGTTCCTTATTATCTCTAGTTAGTGTGAATGCTGAGTCAGCATATACAACATACTTTATTTTTATTGTTCTTACATTTTCTTTCTACAGGTTTCTTAATTGAATTGAACTGACATCTTGGCAAATCCTTTTTTTTGCAGAGAGTTTAGATGATAGACAATTGATACCACTCTTGTATCTGTCTGTTAAATATGAAACTATAGCCAACGGCAGGTTAGCTTAGCTTAACATAAAGACTGGAAACAGGGAAACAGCTCTGAAATGCTCTGAAAAGGTAACAAAACCACCTACCAGCACCTCTAATGCTCAGAACGTAACATGTTATCTGGTTTGTTTAATCCATACAAAAACTGAAGTGTAAATATGACCAGTTTCATGAAAGGTTATCTGCTGGACCATTTCTTGGCCAGTGTTTTGCTAGAATCACCCCTGGAGGGAGACTAGATGTTTCCATTTGTTTCCAATCCTTATGCAAAGCTGAGCTAACTATTTTCTGTTCATAGCTTATCTGATAGACAGACATTAGAGTGGTGTCAATCTTCTCATCTATCTCTGAGCAAGAAACAAGCATATTTCCCATAAATCATCCACTTGAGCTAGAAACTCTCAAGAAAAAAAATCAAGAATTTCAAGAATCTCAACCTCTTATGCATCTCTCTAAGACCTATTTTAGAGCATATTTTGTGAATCTAGTGCCTAGTGACAGGATCTGAACATGAATCAGCAGGAGTTTATGGGGCAGTATACAGTACCTGCATATGTGGCTTTGTCTTTCGTGGCAACTTTTAGGCTTGAAGCTTTAAAAAATAATAATAATAATTAATTACATGCCAAAATTACACATACTGTATAAATTCTGTATGTGATATCAATTGTTGAATGTAAATTTACATTTAGCATCTGTTCCTTCCTCCACTGTGCTGGTTGATAGCTTCTTTTTCTCTCTCTTCAGTGAGTCCTCAGAGTAGGTCGCTATAAGACAGAGCAAATCAGTTGTGAATAATCATACACAGAAATAGTTCACAAGAAAACATGTTTTATAATATTAAAGTGGCAGTAGCAATGGCAGTGGAATTTATAGCAGTGTTAGCAACATGAGCAGTAGCAGTATGCGAGCAGCAGTATTTAAAATTACCAGAAATAGTAGCTGGTGCAGCAGACATGAACTGCTTCCCTGTGTCTTTGGTCATGATGAGTCTCTCTGTCTCCTTCTTGACAGGAGCATTCTCCTTCTCTACCATCACAAACTTAAAATCTTTGCCTGAGGCCTCGTCATTAGTGGGACTACCGGGTCTCACTGCAAGAGACATGATATTAAAAACTCAAAGACAGTGTTTGAACATAAATATTGAATAGCACCCCTTGTTGGCAAAAATCAGTCATAAATTATACTTGTGAACAATGACATTTTTATTTGCCTTGATGCCATGCAAGTTTAGTTGTCATCACAGGGTAACCGAATTAAACTGATGTGTTTTTATCCACCAATTCATCTGTCTAATTTGGCATTTTATTTTGAAACTGCCACATCCTCTCTCAGGTCTCACCTGTAGTTGGGCTTATTCCAATGCCAGACACATTTTTCTGTACACCATAAACTGTGAGGAGACAAATAAACATCTTATTTCATTATTTCACAACTTGTACAACACAACTGATATTCTGACTGGTAGTATGAAACATTTTTTGTTGTCCTTATTCTTGATATTGGCTATATATCTCTACCTATCTGTGAGGCAGTTCCAGTGGGAGAGAGTACAGTGGGGCTGGCACTGGTCAGATTATTCTGAACACCATACACTGGGACTGAGACAGAGAAAAACAACATGGGTTATAAACCATCAGTGCCATGCAAAGGATCTGAAACCCCTGTGGGCTGTGACATGACAAGAAAAAGCTCACCAGTGCTGCTTGCAGATAGTCCACTATTCACAGAGGGAGAGCTGAATGTCAGGTTGTTCTGAACTCCTGGACATGACAGAACAGAACAGAGTCTTATTTGTCCACTATCATAGTCCGAAAAGACAAGAAAACACACAGTTGTATCTACTGGAAGTATAATTTCGTACAACAGGTAAAGATACGTTTCAAACCACACTGGATGGTGAATGGACTGCACTTATATAGCACTTTTCTAGTCAGCTCTTGATTTACATATAAAGTGCTGTACTTTGAGGTTCAGTGTCTTGCCCGAGGATACTTTGGCATGCGGACTGGAGGAGCCAAGGATTGAACCACTAACCCTCCGATTAGTGGGTCATAACCAGCTTATCTAACATATCTCAGTTGAGTTGTGCATCTCTGAATATATCCATACTTACCTTAATTAGTTTAGTTAACCTTTGACTGGTTCAGAGACAACAGTGTAATATAGTAATTTACCATAACCTGCGATAATGTGCAATTAATTCCTTAAGAAACATACAAACAGTCTTTTATTGCTGGTATTAATCATATGCATTTGACTCACCTGATTGGAAAAGGGCGGAGGTAGTGGACAGGTTGTTGGGGTTGGTATTGTAACTGTAACTACTGCTCACACCTCCAGGCCAAATGCTGCCATAGTGGTCTAAAGGGGATAAAGGAAAAATGGAAGATAGGCAAAAAACTAAACAAAAAAGCAGCTAGAAATAAACACATAAATACAAAAATCATACATGAAGCTTCCATAGATACTAAAATGTAATTACTTAGTTATTTAGTTGGTACAGAATAGCAAATCAGTCTCTGGAAACATAAACTGCTCTCATGACCAGAAATAGAGAAATCTGACTCAGACTTGCAGTGATGTCTGGTCTTAAGAGGTCTTTTTTATTAGTAGTATATTATTTCCTGTCACCACTGAATGAGTAGCTTCTCCAGAACAAAATCAGTGTTGCTGAAGAAGACGAAAGAGTTTCTCATTTACTTTTTTCACTGATTCTGACACCTGGTCTGAACATTCAGCCCATCGACTCTCCAGTCACTTTAAACTATCAGAGCCATCCATACCACAAGAGCAACATGTGAATCTAGATATCATCTTTTATCAGCGGTTGAACCTGCGGTGGAACTTTCAGACATGGTCCTGGTTTCCACACTGGCCTTCTTGGGGATGGGCAGCGTGTTGTTGGGGGACTGAGTTGGGCTGGTGCTGGTTGAGTGGTTTCCTCTCAGCAGGCGCTTCACGTCATCCAGCTCCGTCCCTACACAGCAGAGGTGACAGTGGGCAACAGAGGACCACCCTTCTGTTTTATCCCAAGTTGGGGCGGCTATATTTCACGATTACAGGCTGGATGGTCATACTCACAACTTGCTGGAGGAGAAGCACTTTGAAGTCTGGTTCTGATCTCACTCTCTATGAAAAGACAGCATTGGTTAGTTACATAGTTACTTTACCATATGATAACAACCTCCAAAGTAAATGTAGGTAATATGTACTGTTTATGCACTGTCCCTTTAAGTGCACTGACTCTCTATGTACCTCTGCTCTGGGTTCTCCCCCTGGTGGCAGAAGTTGAAGTTGCACTTAATGTGCCTGCAAGAAGATACTAATTCATAAATTCATTCATGGTACAAATACAGAAAGCATCATCTGCACATCCCAGAGTATAATCTGAGATTCAAGTAACACTTACCATACTCCTTCCTGTTGTACTCAGGGGAAGAGTTTGTACTCGAACTTTCTGAAACATGACACAAAAAAGTTTATATTAGCTTTAAGTTTATTGTTACTTCTCAAGACAAGACAAGACAGTTGAACTAATCGACTGCTGACCGACTACTAACCATCAAAGACATCTGAGAGAGCTGCTGCCATGGTGGTCATGCTCTTCCTCTCTTTGGGAGCAGGTGAATAAGTGACTGCAGAGGATGATCCTCTCTTTGCTTCCCCAGATCCACCGGAACTGTAGCTAGTCTTGGTCACTGTGGAAACTGTTACAGCACCTAAACCCCCCTCCCTTTTTCCCTCTCTGCCACCACTTGTAAAACTAGAGGACATAATGGAAGATCCCCCTCCAGCCACCTTAAACCCTGCAGCTGCTCCTGCCCCTGCCCCTGCTCCTGCTGGTACACCTGCCCCTGACCCTGACCCCGAGCCTAACCCTGCCCCTGCCCCTGTCCCTGCCCCTGACCCCACCCCTGACCCTGCACCTGCACTGACCCCAACCCAGATGCCCCCAGAAGATGCTGAACTCCCTCCACTTGAGGATACAGCAGAGGATGCTTCTACTGTTGTGACACTGATCCCTCCAGTGCCCTTGCTTGCTCCAGATCCGCCAGAGCTTCTGGTGTGGGAGCTGCTGGACGTGATCACAACTGTGTTGCTTGTGCCACCAGAGCCTCCTGACGCAGCTCTTCCTCCTGACCCACCTGCACTCAGAGAAAGCTCGCCTAGAGGGAAAAAAAGAAGGAAAAAAAGATCAAAAATATTATCCTTGCATTTTTCTTTGATCTCTGAAAGATCCTATCACAGGTCTCATCAAACACTGAGATGACAGTGCCCACTAGGGCAAAGTTAATATTTGCACCTATTTCTTTTTTTTTTTTTTTTTGGTCATCAAATAATATTCCCAAGGTAAGACTCTACTTGCCTGGTGCTGCGCCTGAACATGCCCTATCACACGATACCATGAAATCCCTCTGCTCTTAGATGAAACTGATTTATGACATGCACATATATCATAACCCTGGGCTGCTGGAGCTGTCCATGGTAATGATTTTTCTTGTCTAATAAAAATGATAAGCCGTCACCCGGAAGCTTAACAGACCTATAGTTCCCTTTAGTGGCAAAAAAATGTTGTTAGCATATTATTATAGTTCCTTGTCTAGCTCAACATACTTTAAAGCTGCATGCATTTTCTTTCTTTCTCTTTTTTGGTCACCTGTGAGAATCACAATCAGAATCCTTTATTAATCCCTTGAGGGAAATTGTTGAATTGTTGAGCAGTAGAACACTGACATATACTATGGTCAATTTATAGAGTTGATATGGTTAATGTGAACCAAAAAGACTTAAATTACACATCCAGCAGACACAGAGCAACATCATTTTGCTAGTAAAAATGTCTGAAAGTTCAAGACTGAACCAAACCTGTAACAACCAGAAAACCAAAACAATTCATTTTCTGAAGATGGAGACATTAAAAAGCTTCATAGACCTGAGGGAAACTGTAGAGCATTACCCAATTTCATATTGCGGATAGTCAAATACTGATTAGAGCAGCTTTAATGTCAAAATCTATAATTCAATATGTGTGCAAACCTGCAATAAACTGATGTAAATAGTTGATATGCGATGTGCATAGATAATTATGTTATGTGTGTTATGCATGAAGATGACCAATAGCACAACTTACTTTGTGAGGTCAGTCGAGTAGTTGTGACTGATTTTGTGACCACTGTAAAAAAAAAAAAAAAAAAAAAATTATCTGTTAAATACAATACAACACTGATGTTGTTATAGTATTTTTTTATTATATTACTTTTAATGGTTTGATTCACTGTGAACTGTTTTCAGTTAAACAACAAAGATATATTCCTTATAAAAACAGTTTACAGTCACTCCCTCTGTACTGGGACGGCAACAGAAATATCAGAGACAGATATCTCAAACCTGTGCAAATATATATATTTGTATTACTGCTGTCACTGATATAATATGAAATTCCACACAATTACAAGTACAAATACAATTACACATTTGTTGAGAATACAAAGAAGATGAATAGATGTATGCATCACTGCATTGCTAATCTGCATTTAAGAACAGCCACAGTTACAGACCAACACCTTTCGCATCTTACCTTTGCTACTACCTCCAGCACCTCCACCAGAACTAACAGTTTTGACTGTACTTAGATTGTCCATCCAATGTTATCTGCAAAAAAAAAACAAAAAAAAAAAAAAAAACTGAATCATACTGTGTGGACTATGAAAGACTAAAAATCTGTGGAAAAGTAGATTTTCATTGTGTTGCACTGAAAAGTTATTATACCCCAAGGCAGTATCGGCACAGTTCTTTTGAGCAGGTCATATTTTTCTGTGGTCATATTTCTTTCTTTGTAGCCATGTCCCTTGTGGGAAGGGCTCTTTAGAGTCCAACGTACCATTCATTTGAAGGGTTCACCTAAAGCTGTATAGGGGTGTGGGCGTAGCTCATTGTTCACCTGATAAATGTGGCTTTACTTTCAGCATAAAAGACCCACAATATAGAGGCAAATCACTTCACAAAGATCTGAGGTTTCAGTCATAGCTGGAGGAAATGACATAAAATCTCAGCCCAACTGCCATACAGATGGTAACTAATTTATAACTATATATTTGTAACTATATTTATTCCTGAAGGCAGTGGCAAGTATAGACTTAGTAAGATGATATCCTCAATCTGAAAAAAGTTACATCCAAAAAAAACTCAGGTAAACTATTGAAAAAATGTTAAATAAAAAATGAAAAAAGTAGGTTTCCCCCAACCAACTCAGTTTTTAAATGAATAGGTTTTGGGAACCTTTTTACATATGGGTTATTTGTTATTTTTGTTTGTTTGTTTGTTTGTTTGTTTTATTTTGTTGTAAAGCCACCATCTGTAAAATGTTTATGTGATTAGATTGTTGTAAAATTATTGTTATTGTATAGACTTGGGTGGTAGGCATGCATCGCCATCTGCGACAGCGTCACTTCTCATGTTACCACTAGGGGGAAGTAGTCTCAAGTTCAAATTCTGCATATGGCAGCTTTAAAAAAAACATCACATCACTGTTTTTGAACTGAAACAGAGAGACCACAATGGACAAGAGAATTCAGTTGGTAGACTTCCCATGGTAAACCAACATGCCTGTGGGATTAAATACTTTAACTACAAAAGCTACTCAAATAACATAAAAGATAAATTCATGAGCAACAAGAGGCAATGTTTGTCAGTGTAATCCACTCAGGGGTTTTGCTGCTACTGTACACCCTTGTTTGGTCTGGTATGACCAGTGGTTCATGGTGACGTTATAAAACTGTGTTATAAATGTTATAAAACTGTTGGTAAATATTGCAGTTAACTGACTCTTTAACTCTCTCCACTTGTGTGATTCTATTTTAGCATTATCCCATTATGGTTAATTGTGCCTGCTGTTTGGCAAAGACACTGTCCTATAAAAAACAAGCCCATAGATTGTCTGTGAAAGCAGTTTATTACGACCTACGTTTTGCTGTAAGGTGACTTCTAGCAGTGAGGAGGGAAGTCAGAAGTCAGGTAACACAGCATAAAGAGCAACAAAGTGTACATTAGGAGGAGGTTGGAATGGGTGGATGGGTTGGCAACACACAGGATTTTCATACAGGAGACTGCTTTTTGTTTCCAGTGTGGAACTGATGTCAGTGGGAGGGATTTTTTGTTTGAATTCCAGTATGCTTTCCTCTGTAGGGGCTCAATTTGGGTTGTATGAGAAGTTAGGGACAAAGCACCACATGTGGTCATTTAGGCCTGAGGACATGTTGTTAGCAAAGGTTACATCCAGTCTTTCTTTACAGTCAATCTTCTGTTATATTTTTGGAAAATCTGTTAATCAAGTTAGATGTTTTTGTTTCCAAATTGTATTCACAGCCTTTGGGACAACAGTTAAACATTCTATTCTATGTTCTATTTGCCTCCCCAGGCCATCCTTCTACTGCAAAAACAAAACTGAACAGACAGACATGGTCCTCTGTAACCTAATCCACTGAGCATTTGATCCCACTAGTATTTTGCTGTGAATATTGTCTAGATATCTACAGTTTATGGCCCTTGGCCACAAGCAGCCCTCTCAAAACCCAGACACTCTAAAATACAGACTTTTTGATAGCTTATGAAATGTTGACTTGTCATAGATGTTAGAGCTTAGAGCTTACAATTAGGTTGATGTGATTGTTTTTTCTTTTGGAAAAATTAGCTTAATCTGACAGACAAACCTTGTTACTCAGCTCTAGAGGCATAGAGTACAGCCTACAGCAATGTTACCCACATACGTTACCACCCCCAAACCACCCATATAGCCTGCGCCCAACATGAAGGTTGGAGTAAAACAATGAAAACAAAAAGAGAGATGGAAAGAGAAACAGATATCTAACATAAATTAATAATGTTAGGGGCAACTACGGTGCAAACATCAAATCTAGACTAAGCAGACCCATAACCTATATCCCTGGTGGTTTGACTTTTCTTTTTTACTTACTTACTTCTAAATGCAGTAATAGCATCTCATGCTGCTAAATTTATCGCCTGCAGACACAAGACACTTTACCCACCAACCAATTCCATTCCCCACAATTTTTGTATCTAATAATGTACCTTTACTTACCTATCTCCTCACTATATTATGACAGTACATGTGTGTGAATGCACATGTACTTTTTTCATGCTTCAGATCAAAATGAGAGGAAGTGCCTTTTTAAAAAAAAAGATTTCATGACCTTTAATAGTTGATTATACATCGGTAGTTGTACTCTCTTTTGCCAGTGAGATACTTCAGTTTCTCTTTGTGAGATCAATTAAATTTATCCTGACTTATCAAGACCTCAGATTTCTAAACACTCCTTACAGTGTTTTGTTAACTTTCAACTTTCAACTTGCATCATAAAGCCCAGTACATTTTTAGCCGGTAACTGGTTTTAATGTTGTAGCTGATGTCTTTTAAAAGCAATACATTTAAATTACAGGCTATGGCTATTATCATAGTTGTTACAGTTATTTATGACCATTATACTACTACTATCATTTTTATTACCATGTTAAAGTAGAAGCCAGGTGCTTGAATCTCACCAAATGCACAAGTGAACCAGCAACAGCCAGAAGACTTCATTTACAGGTATTATTTAATCTCAAAGAACATTTCAATCATTGATTAAAACTAATAAACTGTAGAGAGTTTGACTTACCTCTCAGATCATTTGTACAAAAATGATCCCAACCCCTCCTTAGACTCCCAGCAGAAAAAAGGCTTCAGTTTGATCAGTCTATCCTATTCACCACATTTCAGTGCATAAAGTCCAGGTGCTGAAGGAGTACACTGTGCGGTGCCACGGACGTACATGTGCCTGCAGAGTTTATGTATTAGCTTTGTCTGACTCATAGCTTCAGTCGACAAGTTCCAACAAAGTGAAAGGGGCCGTTACTTCAGCCCATGACAGGCACTCTGTACAGGCAGTACAGGAAAAATAGCCTCAGGCTCAATGAAGAGTAAAACACTGTTATAAAGATAGCAAAAGTGATTGAACAATGTGTTGCTTTACTAATTACTTTTGTGTGTTTCTGTGATTACAGGCTTGTTTAGAGGTGTGAGGACTAAAGTAGATACCTTGCCTTGTAACATGCCTGTCAGTACTAATGGAATGTGACCTTGAATCTCAAAGGCCTGAAAAATCTTGAATATCAGTGAAAAAGAAAGAAGAACATTTTGTTAAAAGCAATCTGTAAAATAATTTTAAATTCTGAATGCAAATTACATAAATATAATGCTGCTTTGTGGGAGACCCAAGCATTTTGTGTGAGAAGACAAAGATTTTTATTTCTTTTTTTTTTGTTTACATGCTTTCAGCCTTAAAGTTGCAGTGAGGTCTGACTCGTACACCTCGCTCGGCAAGGCACTCAAATTGCATGTCATCAGATTTGTATTCACTCTCAGTGGAGCTGAAAAACACATCCTTCACAACATCATGTGTGCACATTTCCAGAGCCTGAATTTGGAAATGTATATTGCACACTGTGACAGTATAGTGTGGGGACTTTTGCATATAGATTGGTAGACTGACATTAAAACTGAGAGGGAACACAGAAAACAGAATACATTACACGGAGGAGATTGAAAACACCCCCAAAATTATTTGGCTCATGACACAGTAATGAGTGTAGACCCATGGCAGTATTTCAGTCTAAATGTGGATGTAAGCATGCTCACATGCTCATAATGATAATGCTAACATGCTGTTGTCCAGCAGCAGCAGTCAGCAGTCTCCAGCAACAAAGATCTAACCCCACTCTACACTACCAGCACCAAACAGCAGACAAAGCTGGTAACTAGCTGGCGAACCTAGCTGCTTAGCATGCTAACGTGATAAACTAAGATGGTGGCCATGGTTAACATTAGCTATACATGCTTTAAGTAGATGCAATGCCCTCAAGTAGCATTCATTGATTTTCACTTGGAGGGCAATGAGACAAGCTGAAAACACACCTGATATCATCACCTAATAAAGTTGTTATGGCTAACATGCTAACAACTACTGCCTATTACACATCATGCATTTGGAGACATGTATGAATAAATCAGGCTTTTTGACAGCTATATGCTGCACAGTGTTACTGCATTACTTTGTCTGTCTGCTGTTTGGTGCTGATAGTGTACAGTGTTTTGCCCTCATCTACAGTTGGTAAAAGCAATTTTAATCTGTTATAGCAGACTAGTGTTCATATGTTGACCAGATTGACAGACTGACTGATTTTTAGGGTACATAAATCATGTATGTTACATTCAGGATTCGGGAGCCTTGACTCTTGAGTCACTCAACACTTACAAATCTATAACCTTTCAGAACTTAAACAGATTCGTTTTTATGTCTTTTTATATATTTAAGAAATGAGTTGAGAAAGAAGAGGACTTTAACATATACAGCTTAAACAACATAAAACTAAATCTAGAGCCATCAACAGGAATGGAAGAGATAGACAAGTAATTTTCCCATCATATGATGGATGTGACCTTTCACTACAAATACATCTGTTGCTTGAACAAGTCTGCAATGCTTTTGAATGAATTCCTTGCTGACAGACACTACGTGTTCTAAATCTCTGTTTATTTAACAGCAATCAAAATAATAACACGGAATGATGCTCCTAATTCTTTCTTATGTCAACTTTTCTGTCTTGGCCACTGATTTGTTTGACTTTCAAACTAGCAAGGTTGGCTTTGTTTTGGGCTTGCTAAAATAGATAACAGCTCATCTCAGCGCCTCTGGCGTAAAGTATTTATGAGTCTTTGGCCTTGTTTTCCAAACTCAAACTGCTTTAAAAATGTATAGTTCAGGAAGAAATGTCTGAGTGGCATTTAAAACTCCACACCCAGGAGCTAAACGCTATTAGTCAGGTATGTTTCAGTGCTGGCAAGTATGGATCTTAACCTACATGCCTCATGGCCTCCAGCAGTTTGAGGATCAAAGATAATAGCTCAAAGTTATAGAAATTAAGAAAACGTTGCTATATAATATAGAAATAAGTGTTCAAGTGTTTAAAGAGTCAGATCCTATACAACTTATATCATTCAGGAGTCAAGTTCAAGTCAGTTCTCTAGTCATAGCTTTTGTGATTATGTCTGACTCAAGTCTACAGCGCTGTCCTGTTCCTATACAAATAAAATCTGTTCTTTGTGTTGACTGAATGGTGTGTGGACTACCTCCTGTTTTCACATGAACCTAACATAGCTATATCTTTCAGCTAGAATGCTGGAAGGAGAACCTTTAAAAATCACATCAACCACAAGTCACAGAGATTCATAAATGTTCATAAATGAGCTCTGTATTTCAGAGCAGCCACAAGGCATGTCAGGTGACAGCTCTGACCTTTATCTCATGTACCATGAGCAGTACGATAATAAATCCCAAAAATAAGTGTGATGTGACTCATGTCAAAAACAGGTACTCCTGCAAGGTTTGGAGGATCTCTTCAGCTCTGAATGCAACAAGAATTCATAGTTTGGATTTAGAGTCAGTCCATCCATGTGGAATTTCCCAGTTAACCTATAGTCATACATCTTTACATGCCAAGTAGAATAGAATAGAATGGCCTTTATTGTCATTATACTAAAGTACAACGAGATTGGAGACGAGATTGGAGACAAGTAAGTCAAGAACCAACATGATTATGTATAATTTCATCACATGACCTTGTCTGGCATTTATTACATGACTGAATAAAATGCAGCTGGTGGTGATGAAGTTTTAAGTGCCATGACCATGGCTGTGAAAGCCCACAAAATCACCTGTAAACTTATTGTGTTTAATCAATCACAGATGGTAGCAGGACAGACAGTTTGCTACTAACATGACAGCACATTATTACACAAAATTATTTTTATTTATTTTTTTTACATATTGAAGAATCTGTACCACCTGGATGAGTGGATTTTTTAAAAAATCTAGCGTGCTTTTTTCCATGTATCTATCCATGTATTCTGGTATGTATAGTATGTGTATATGACACATATATGTGTGTTTACATGCATAGGCTATGTAAATACATGTATTATCAGCATGTGTGTACAGTATGTATTTAGATATAAAACGGTATTCCTCAGGAGTTCTTGTTTGTTTTTAACAACTGATTGTAAAATAAAAACACCACGTGGTCTCTTGCTTTGTTGTTATTTATTTTTTATTGCCAAAAGTTTAATAATGAAAATACTTTTATTATTCTGTCCATTTCTTGGCAGGCAATTTAAAATAACATAAGTAGTCTTGGCCACGCCCCGGAAGGCGTTTTTCTTTTTACTTCCGCGGTGGCTGTCATGGCGGTGCCCTGAACGCTTAAGCTACAGAGACCCAAATATTTTTACAGGAATATAAAGAAGAAAGGTGTGTGTCGCAGCCGACCACAGTCATGACGTTCAAAGATGTGGTGAGGTGGAACACAAGAGTATCAGCAATGTATGCGCTTGGCATCTGGACCATGATAGGTTCCTTCGCTTATTTCAAATACACAGGTCGATTTGAGGACACGCCAGGTTAGTGGCACACGTACTGACATACTGCGTGTATTGTATGTATTGTACAGTGCAGTGTTATTACATTATTAACAACAAGCATGCAAACAACAAGCATTTTTACTTTGGATGCTTAAAATCCACTTTGCTGATGATACTAATGACCTTAAATAAAACTTGGAATGCTTGAGGTTTATATTAATATAATGTTTTTACGTTGTTATATTTCTGCTTAAATAATGGGTTTGATTCCATTCAATAACAACCAGTCATATTCCTTCAGACTCTTCTAACCTTCTCAGTAATCCTATACAGTATCCCCCCATCCCAGTAACTGATAACTAAATCACATGTTGTTTTCCCCCTCCACCTCAGTGAAAAAAGAAGAGGTGCAAGAGCAGGAAGATCCAAACCAAGTTGTCCACCGGACACCTCACAACAAAACTGTCATCACCTACAAGAAAGACTTTGTCCCATACAGCTCAAGGATCTACACCTTCATCAGATCATTCAGCAGTGACCCTGGGACTGGAGACAATGAAAAGTAGCTGCATCAGTGCAAAGGACAATGGACCGGAGGTTTAAATCGTCATGATGCACTATGAATTTATGCTTTTGTGTGAGGACATTGTTATAATTTGTAAAGGAAGTTCCAGCGTGGTCTCTATCTGAACTGTCACTGTGTTTGGATGTCAATTGACTGTCATTGTTGATGTTATATTATTAAAATCATTGAAATAATATAACATGGGCACCATAGAAAGTTGCCAAAATATTAAATAAACTCACGTTTAAACATATTCTCAGATTCCCCTTAACTCTGGCCATTAGGCTTACTTACAATTATTTAAGGAATTATCATGAAAGTCACTGAAGGCTGTGTTTTTACTGTTGTGTTAACATAAAACAGTTGAGTGCTACATGCTGTTAGAAGAACTATTTTCGCAACAGATGCTGCCAACAATCTAACTGAGGATATATCCATCATGAAATAAATAATACTTGTGTGAAATGTTTAACTGTTGTTTATTTAGAGTCAGACTTGTCAGACTTGCCATAGAGTGAAAAGCAAAAAGTCATTTTGGAATCTAGAATCCCAGGGGTTTGCAGGGTAGCATAGCTAGAAAACACAGCTACTTGTTTCCAAGCTAATTAAAAACAAAAGTGTTGAGGGTCACCATTATCACCACTCATTTATAAGTTTGGACCAGTACCCTGTCCCCCCTGCTGTTTAATTGCCTGTATTCCCTTCTCAGTGTAGGGTTATGGCAGTTTAGGGGGTGGGAGGTGTGGATTATCTGTGCTGTGACGCTGTGGCAGTGACGGTGGCAGTGAATTGGGTCAGTCCACCAGGGAACAGGTGAGGAGAACACCTTGTCCCAGCAAGGGAGGCATAAGGCTTCCTAATTAGCCCCCCCTCAGAGGAAATATGATGATGCAGCTTTTCCTGGCATTGCAGCTGTTGTGCAGATGGTGTCATTGATCTCACGGACCCAGTGGAAGAAAGGAGAACATTTAAGTTGAAACTTCCTCTCCTCTTACAGTCCCTTCATCTTTTGTCCCCAATGTCTCAAGGCTCCATGTTATCCTACATCTTTACCAAAAGCATCAACTGCTAATGGCCATCAAATTCCACTGGTTTTTGCTGCCTGTTAATATTAGGATGTGATGTCATTTGGGATGTGCTGGCCTATTTAAATAGAGTAAACTGTGGCAGTGATGGTGTTAGTTGAAACATGGGTTTATGTGATCTTGAAGTTTTGATTCTCGGCCCTCATTCTCAACAACATGCAAACTGCCCTTGTGTTTTGTTTTGTGTTTCTAGATGGGAAGTTTGGAGCCTACATGCAGATCCACATACAAAATGATGGACCTGTTACCATTGAACTGTCCTCACCTGCTGGTCCCACAGACCCCAAACAGGTAAGTTGTTGAGCATGAACTTTCAAGTGCGTTTGACCAAAAAAAAAAAAAAAATCTTGGATCGCTGGGGTCAAGCTCTGTGTTGGGCTTTAAACCCGCACATCCCATCAGATAGAGTTAGTTTGATGACTGGCTCAGTTGCTAGATGCAATTGAAGCTCACAAAAGTTTGTAAGTAATGGACCTTTAGATTCAGATTATTTTACCAAAATTACTAGAGATTTTCCAAAAGCAGAAATGTCAAATGTACTGCACTTAATACAAAATAATCATTGGAAAATCAGTTTACACTCACGTCAGTTTGGGAATGGAAATCGATTCCTGTTGTTTTGATATCAATATTCTGCATTTAATATCCACACCATAAATATGAATCAGTCTGATATCTAAGATACATTGATTTCTCGATCAGGGATCCGACTCTATAAAGAGCACAAAACTAACGGGTCTACAAATTGTATTTTACAGTTTATTGATAAAGTGAATAAAGATATACAGAGTGAGAAACATGTGAAATAAAAATAAAACTTGAATGGAAGGATGAATCAAGCTAGCATGGTAGACTAACAGTAGGTAAAATGAGCAGAGTGATGTGGGTGGGAAGCAAATCATTAGTCTTCTATAAATCTATTTGTAGATTTGGAATGTCTATTGATAGCAGAATTTTGAGTTCCTCATTTATCAATCAACCCTTGTCACAAGCAGAATGTTAAGACCGGCCCTAATGTGAGTTGTGGCGGCTACGGAGGCTTGGCTGGAATCAAGCTGCTGAGGTTGTGGTGGTGACCATGGAAATGCCAGGATCCAGGATTCTCGAGGCCCGTGTCTCTAGTTATGGGTGGTAGTTACTGCGGTGTCTCCAATGGTTCCGGTTTTAGTTGAGTTCACTCGCGGACTTTCAAACTTGGTTTCTTGTGGGTTTCTCTTGGTGGTGTAATCTAAGGCCTCTCGCGGATTGAGGAAAAATAAAATACTCCATGTAGCCCTCATGTTTGAATTAATTCCCCTCACATTTATTATCTTGGCAATACCCAGTGAAAATTCTGAATATCATGAATTACTTATAAGCATTTGATCAATAAAAATGGGTGTTTCTTTACAAATGGATAGACAATTCTTTCCTTATAGTTTCAAACAGAGGATTGTGTGCAAGGTTAACATCCTGGAGATGACATAATTTACAGAAGCAGATCTCTGGTGCAGAAAGGTAAACAATAGAGGAGACAGGACCTAGTTAGGTCCTGTGGATCTGAAGTCCAATCTGCACAGTTCTTTTTAAGGTTACTTTGTTTATACAGTTGAAGTTTAGTAGAGACACAGTTTATTTACCCAAATTGAAGATTTGAAAGTGTTCAAATTCTTAGTCCATATAAGAACGTGGTCCATTAAATTGTCTCTTCTGGATAGGCCATTTGACCTTCAAACCCTGGCTTGGGAGGAAAAGTTCTGTATCTGCTTCTTATCACAGAATGTTGGGAGGCAGAGGAGGATGGGGGTTCAGGTTATAATTCTCAGTGACTGTCCTTTTACCTCGGTGCAGTTCTGGGAACACATCCATGTCTTTTTCTATGAATGTGTGATAGTCTGATCATAGGTGCCAGGCTGACGTCAGGCTGATGACCGATGTCGCTACAAATGTAGATATTGGTTCTCATTTATTCAGCCACTGCACCTAAAAAATACAACTAATTAATGTATGATGTGTCATTGCACTTTTCAAGGACCCATATCATTCCTCATTTTGTACCACTAGGTGGTGATATTTGCTCTTCTGTCACTTTTGTTTCTCATGTTACATACAGTGCACAGTTTTAAGAAAAAAATTATAATAATGACACAGTAACATGAATTGTCCACAGACAACATTTTTGAAATTGATATTCATTTTACACTAATGCTGACCTCATCTGTGTAATATTTAAGGAATGTGTAAATGATACAACAGGAATTTCAAAATGTAGCCTATAAAAAAGTCATCGTAACTACAGTAAGCATTAAATGATGTAGTGTGTGATCTGGCAATTGTGTATTAGTGAGTAATCACACTGCCTCTTAGTGTATGTACACCATAGTATTGAAGGCAAACTACTACAAGCCTAATACTGAAAGGATCATTAGTTACTTGTACTAGTTGTATATGGAAATTTAGACAAAAAAGAACACCCAGAGTGCAAAAGTCAAATCCTTGCCAAGTCTGACGTTCGCCATTGTCACCTCTTCCATCGCCTTGTGGAGCAGGACTGATTCACTGTATTCTCACTCAGTCACCCCCATGGCAAAGCTGCAGTCCCCCCAGTTTGGTTAGTCAAGTGTGCCTCTGCGTGTGTGGTGTTATGTGTGGGCTACAGATGATTGGCACAGCCCCACATGCACAGGCTTTGTGGAGCTCGCTGTTGCCACTCTATGCTCACCCTCTGTGGTACCTGTCCCTGTTTGAGCTGACCAGGCCTGCTCTCAGCACGCTTATATTGTTCCCTCTTCATTGTGATATACCATTCTGTACGCCTCATAAATCCAGGATTTAACCAATCAAATCAGGCTACCTCAATTTAAATGGACTGCTTTTTATTTTGATATTGTGTGCTAAGGATTCGCAATACGTGTTTAGAGGTGACTGCTTGACAAGTTTCCACATGCTCCATTCTTTTAGGGGAAAGGATACCTCTGTGATTAGCAGATGAGTTGTTTGATGTCATCTTAGGTTGAGTATCAAACTTCAGCGCTGCCATACTTTGAACCAATTATTGTATTACATTATGTATATAACATAAATAATTGAAAATAACACAAAGCTCTCTGGTTAAAGCTGTGAACTTGAAAACAATACAGGCTTCTTTTATGTTTTGGATATAACTGAGCTGTTTGCTTACTAAGCATCACTGTTTTCCTTTTTCTCTATTTCACACTTAACATGTAGGTTTGCTTTCTGAATAAAAATTACTAACCTGAATCTTGATAACTCTCCTAGTATCAGGCCACTCGTTTCTTTGTTTTTTCCACATGAATCAGATTAATAGGCCCTCATAGCAAGCCGCTATTAGCAGACATTTTGACTTGTCATAGCAGGAAAAGCACAGATGGAACCAATAACATTAATGATGACATTGTTGCAGTGATTAATATAAAGAGCTGCTATAATTAATATTATTCAGTTTCACTCCATATTCCCCCCCCCCCCCAATGGCTCTTCTCCCCCAGTTTGAGAACCAGTGGATTCATCAATAATGAAAATGTGTCTTGTTTGTGGCTTTCTTTTTCGTAAACTGAGTGTATATTTACAAGTCTGTTATGTGTTTATTGTTTTTATAAATAAAACCAAACCACAGTAATGGTAAGTTGCAGCCCTAGATATCTATCTGACTAAACAACTATAAATGGCTTTCAGTAGCATTGACTAAAGCTGTTCACATCATGGAGATATTAAACACTGCCTCTCAGTATCAGGGATACACTTCTCTCAGCCTCTTATTCCAGCTATTTGAAGGAAGTTCATATATCCATCTTCCTCAATCAATTCTGGTCACTTCAGTGGAAACAAGCCAACATCCTTACGCTTTGGCTAAAAGGCCTTGGCTGCTCTTCCCTTCGTGGGCTTGGCTCACTTGACCAAACTGAGGGATATTAAGTAGTCCTCAGAATTTTAATCTTGTCTGTTTGGGATGTTTTCCTGTGGGGGCCAAGGAGCCAAAGCCAAGCCTGAACATGAGGGATAAAAGGCCAGCCAATAGGCTAAGCTTGGCACGGGGGAAATGAAGCAACGGCCAAGAGACACTGTTCCTTTCTTTCCATGAATCAGGGATTTAGTCCACTGCAGGGTCAAGCGGCCAGCAAACAATGGTGTTATCCAGAGGAATGAAAATCATCCTGTTTGGATGTTCTCTTTGGGACGCTCAACGGCTTGGGTCGATAGCAGAGGGGTCCTGAGTTTTTCTGTTTGTTCACCTGACTGTGCATTTTGTTTTGGGCTCTGGGCTGAAACCCAACATACACAGAAATTATGTAATGTTTGATCATGTTAGATCAAGATTCTATTGGGTTGTAATTCAGAGTTTTGGGGTTGAGTGTAGCTTTAACATTAGGGTTGGAAATACTGATTGCTTATGTTTCCTCTGTGTCCATTTTATATGCATATGTTGAATGCATGTGTTCCCTCTGGTTTTTATGTACCAGATGTTATATCATCAACAAAGACAGCAGGCCTAGTTTGATACTACAGCATGTTAATGGGTTCAAATGGGAATAACGCTGAATTTTATTTTGTGCTTTCTGAATAATGTAATGTCTTATGCAGTGCTTTGGATTTTTAAGATGACATTTAGTTCATAAATATTTCCTCTGCAGCCATAAAAGTTTTAGCATCTGTGTTTACAGGCCTTTTTCAGATGACGGGTAGCATACCCACCTCTTCATTACTGTTGTGGTGTTTCACGAACCGTGAAGAATACAATGAGAAAAGAAGGAGTAGTGGGTTTGATTTGCGTAGTGACTAATCGTGCTGAGTGCCATTGTGAAGGGCTATTTTGGAGTGTGTGAGAGGCAGTGCATGCAGTCACAACAACAGACTCATTGAAGTGATCATATGACAACCCAGAATAGCTCCAAATGAGGAGAGAATAGAAGTGGTCTGCGTATTCACAAAGACAAGTCAGATGTGTGTTGTGTTGGTCTCTGGTGCTGATGTTCCTCCTCCTTTGTTTAATTAAATATACTAATTCACATTCATGTTGGGACCTTTGGGTGAATGCTGAACACACTGCAAAGGTCATGATCTGCAAGTCATGATGCAGCATGTTCATGCTGAGTGCCTCAGCCCTCTGAGCCAACAGGAACCATAGATTGACATGTTTTTTTAATAGGACTGGGCAATATGGCCAAAAATGTTATCACAATAAAAATGTTCATGTCAGTCGATATTGATAGTTAGCACAATAAATGTCAGATTATTATTTCTTTCGACTTTTAAGGCTAAACTTTTCTTTATGGTTAGAAGATGACAGTCATTTGCCAAACAGCAGAATATTTCACAAATCTGAGGCAGAACATTCAAAACAATTATAATGATAAAACTGAACCTAGCTAATCTAAAAGTTGCACAAGGCATACCTCTATTCCTGAGAATTTGCAATTTCTGTGCATGCGATTTAAGCATGGAAATGAATTATATCAAACATTTATTGACCATTTGTTATATTTTTATTGAGAAAAATGATATTGTCATTTTTTATTGCAACACCTTTTTACATTGCAATAATTATTGTTATTATTTTATCACCCTGCCCCAGTTTTTTTTTGTTATTTTACAAGTCAAAGAAAAAGCAAAGACTCGTACACAATGTGTGTGTATCACACAAGTGCAATTATTCAAGTCTTAAAGTCCCTGGAAAAGAAAGAAAGAAATATTAATGATTAAAGAGGCAGCAATTAAGGTTAGTTTGGTTTTCTAATGTGGTATTTATTAAGAGTTTAACTCTCAAAAACAGTGTTTGTGTGTGTGCTTTACAAGGATGTTTGTGACATCCAGGTTTTCCAGCTGAGCGCTGCCCACTTCAAACCAGTGAGAAGAGTTTAGAGAAAACAGAACAGACACAGATATCTCTTAGTGAAATAAACAAAAATGTTAGGAGGAAATTTTGGGTTTGTGTCCAACCTAGGGTTGCAAAATTCTGCAAATTTTCAAAGTTGGAAACTTTCCATGGGAATTAATGGGAATATATGGGAATTAACAGGAATTCATGTGAATAAACTGGAAATTTGAAAAATTGTAAATTAGCCTATAACCGGGAACTTAAATGTAGTTGGAAAAACAAGCATAATCTTGGTTAAAACAACCAGATTTGATTTAATTCTCCCATGCACTGGTCATTCCTCCATCACATGCACAAATCATTTCTAGAATCCTGCTCACTACAGCCACACTACTGCATCTGAGCTCACGGACTACATCCAGTCAAGTCAGTTTGGATCGTATTACTGGGCTCAATATTATATTTGATTTATGGTATTAAAGTTTAACAAGCAAAAAAAATAAAAAAGATATGATATAAGACTGACAATTTAAGAGGCTAGCTATCGTGGTGCTAGCTCAGCTGTCATGCTGTTTCTTCTAGCTTCTGACAGTTTTCTGTTCATTCAAGACCGCAGGTTTTATTTTGACTTAGCAACTGACTGAGGAGAGTTCATCTGTTCATCTACTCTGTTTGTATTCATTTATCCAGCATCAATCATAAAATATTTTATAAGTTTCCAACCTGGAATATTTCCAAAATTCCCCATCTTAATTTCCCATGGAAAGTTTCCAGAAAGTTACTGGAAACTTTCTAGCAACCCTAGTCCAACCCCACTGCTCTTAGCAAGAAGCTAATTGAGGAAATAGGTCTCAGTGCCTTCAATATCATCAACATTTCTTTAATTTCCTTTATTGCTAGTAAAATTATTTTGTTCCTACACATTAGATGGTTCTATCCACCACTGGCAAATTTTGAGTGAATTTCTGAAATGGCACCACAGTCATTTAGTGTTGTACTTCCACAAAGTTTTGGGCACTTGGAAGAGAGATTTAAAAATGAATGGTCAAAATGAAAGCAGCAGAGGCTGGGATATACTTTTCCTTCCTAGAATGGATCATAAAACTAGGTTCTGTACTTCCTATAATGCAAATTGACTACCCTACAATATGTTAATTTAAAGTCAGTGGTGATGTAAGTTGTATTTCTCAGATATTTTGATGGAGCTGAAAATGAAGTTATACAGCAAAAAATATTTTGGCTATCTAAAATATTAGTGGTAAATTTCAGCTTGCTGCTCAGAATAAAAGAGGAGAGGCTTCTTTCTAGGCGCACTATTTTGCAGCGATGACACATAAGAGTCACAGCTGGATGCATCAAGCTCAGGCATGTTTTCTGGGAAAAAAGACTTGATGACGAAGAAATAGACAAGGCAAGTTGAATGTAGAGGTGGAGCACTTCAGTGTCAGTCACGTGTATGGGTTTTTCCTTCATCTGTTTTTCCCTCTAGAGGCACCTAAATATTCTTCAGGGCAATTTTGAGGTAGAATCCAAGCTTTTCTATTTATTATGTGTGTCATCTCCTTTGACGTAATTGTACATTAGAAATGTACATGTTAAGGCAACATGAATGGAACTGTATGTTAAAGAATTTATTTATGACCCAGGCTTTCATGTTTCTTGTGTTTTCCTCAGCTGTCTAAGCAGGAGAAGCAGCAGCAGAGGAAAGAGAAGACGCGCTCCAAAGGCCCCTCAGAGTCAGGCAGGGAGAAGGGCGCCCTACGTTCCCGACAGGACCCAAATGCCAGTAGTGGAGCAGAGGGTGACGTATCCTCAGAGAGGGAGCCCTAGGTTAGCAGGGTGAGGGAGCCTAAGAGACACACAAAAACACAAAAACACATGCAGTCACTTGCAGCACAGGACACCAGACTACAGGTCCTTAAAATATCACAAGTGTCTTTAATTCAGTAAACCTGAGGCTTGTCTTAAAGACTACAATTAGAAACCTTGAATCATTCAAAATGTTTTAAAGGTTCATCTTAAAGCAACAAAATGTAGGCTAACTTTTGTTGAGAAACAGCAGCCTCTGCAGTTATGTGTGGTAATTAATTCTGTTGGACTTCAAATCCAAGCGGTTGAGTGGTTTTCATGTCCAGAAAACAAAACCTATCAATTGCTTGACTGGAGCTGCTACTGCCTGGTTCCACTCGCTGAACTGAAACATGGCTGAACAGTGTATATTCCTCATGATCCCTGACGCACCATTCACCCTATTACAAGTCGGTGTACCATCAAAATGATTCTAAAGCTGTTATTTTAAGACAAAGTAGTCACATAATCTTACTTTAACTTGAGCTTATTTTTTGTGCAACTGTAAATGAAGTTGTCTTTATTTACTATTTGGGGTGGCATGGTGGTGCAGTGGTTAGCACTGTCGGTTCTGGGTTCGAGCCCTGTTTTGAGCCTGGGCTTTTCTGTGTGGAGTTTGCATGTTCTCCCTGTGCCTGCGTGGGTTCTCTTCAGGTACTCCAGCTTCCTCCCACAGTCCAAAGACATGCAGGTTAACTGGTGATTCAAAATTGTATATGTTATGTTTTCCATAGAAATAACAGCAGCAGTTTTCATAGGTCAGACCTAATAGCTGTTGCTCTTGTAGCATCGCTCAAGTTTGAAAGCAGTAACACTGATGGAAAGAAACAAGATATTTCATGCACTTACTATTTCCCCTTCTTAAGCAAGCTGTAATTTTTTTCACAAAAGGAAAGACGTATTCATCTTAAAGCTGCATTAAGTGCACTATATTTGTTATGTACTTTTTGGTATTTTATATTATTTAATGTAATATATCAATAAAGTTAAGGTTAACAGTCATCAGAGTTGCATTAATTGATTTTTTGCCTCTTGGGGGCAGTGCAACAAAAGGAAACCACAACATTGACATATTGTGACCTAAACAAAGAGATTTGACTAACTAATGTGATTAAACGGTTGTCTATGTTCACATCCAGTAGACACAGAGCAACATTAGCATTCATTTGGAGTTGTGTTTCTGGCCACCTGATGAACCTAAGTCCTATAATCACTCACCTTCTACCTCTGTTTTGGTCTTCACCAACTCCTGAGGGAAATATTTCTCTCTTTCGTGGCCACCTCGCTAACTTTGTCTGTCTGTTGTTTCGTGCTGTGTATGTGGTGTACAGTGGGCTTATCAGAGCTTTTTTACTAGCTAGGTACTGCTAGAGGTTGATGAGAGAACCAAAATAACAAAGTCGTTGGCCTTAAAACCAAAACAATGGGCTACACTTCATAGAGCTCGTAGAGACTAGTGCAACTTTAATAAAGCACAAGATACTGTGAATTGTCTTTCTTATGCCAGATCTGTTCTCATTCACATTCAAAAACCCTCAGAAAATCACACACCATCAGTTTCTATAAATTTTTGATTGCCGTATTCTGGCAAAATGCTTTATATATGCTATATGTGAGCAAACAGTAATTAAATAATAAGTCCAACCTAACACCTAGTGATTTTTAACTCCACTTGGGCAGTATTGAACAGGCAATACATACATGATGGCATAACTGAGAAAAGTTCCTTGTGATAAATAAGTACAGACAATAAGTACAGACTACCTTAGAAATTCCATCACTGATCCAGCTTGTGAGAGAACTGAAAGCTTTTTTGATGTAATGGTTTTGTAGCACTCCTATGACATTGTTCCCTCCTCTGCTCCAGGTGCTAAATGTTGTGCAAAAATGTGGATCTGTCAGTAAAAATCATATCATGTATCATCATATCATATTCATGCATGAATAAATCTGTTTCAGAACTTTCATGAACATGATGAAAACCTATGTTTTAAAGTCCAAGAGCCTTAAACAGATAAATGAAGCCAGCAATTCATGCAATCTATGTAAGAAAATGGCTTTACTAAAACTTTTTTTCTGTTCTCCTTTATCTGATAACTGTCATTTATAAAAATATATAATGTAGAGATACAGCATATTAAATTTTAAAGCATCTTGTATTAGCCAGCTTTTTCATTTTGTCTCAAAGATTGTTTTACAGAAACCCTGAGACATGTGAGCACATGGTAAAAAAAAAAAGGTTTTGAAAACCTACAGCTGTGCCTCTTTGCAAGATATTGCATGATTGGTGTTTTTTCATTTTTTTTTCACCACTTTTGCACTGTTAACAAATACATTTGCCCCCAAAACTAATTCTCTCCCATTAATTATACTAGTGTATTGTGTCATGTACAATATGGCAGCTTTAAATGTGCAGTGTGAAGCAGTTACAGAGCCTCAACATCTCTGTTTTCCACGTCTCCTTTTTCTGTCTGTGCCTGCTCTCCTTGTTATTGTTGACATTGTGGTGAAACTCGGCAACACTCATGAGAGACAGACCTGTTTGTTTCTCATTCTGTGGCTCATATTGCGGGGATGAGAAGAAGGGGGAAGAGGAGGAGGTTGGGGTTGCTCTTATTTGCCTTCAGTATTTGTTTACTAGTGCAAAAACAGTTGAGTTCTGGGAGAATAGAGACAGGGAGGCATTGAGTCAGCTCCCTCCGTGTCCCTTCTGCTCTCCCTGCTGAGGCTGCTGCTGCTGGCTCCTGTGGCACAGCTCCTCTCCCGGTGTGAACTCTCTGGCAGGCACACACATTAACGGATACGTCAAACTGGCACTGTAACTGCACAGCGTCCATACTTAATGCTTCTCTGTTCTCAAAGACGTCTGTAGTTAGTTATATACAGATAGAAACATGTTACATTACAAAACATCTGTTGTGTTGTTTTTGTCCTGTTTGGTACTGCTTCGTCTGCTCTGTAACACTCTACATACACACACACTCCATCCCATGTGGGACTTTGTAAGCCTGTAGTCCTATCCCAAACTCTTCTGCAGCAGGGGGCCCTGCACTGTAATCCTCAAGTGCATGTTGGGTAAATATGTGCCCCAAGACATGGAAGCTTCAGCACCTTGTTACATAAGGCCTTTTTGTCTGACAGAGAGCCAGAGCGAGGGAGATGGGAGAAAGGGGGAAATGAGAAGGAAGGAGAAGCCAAAAAAAAAAAGCCTGATAAGTCTTGAGAGTTATTTGGTTTTTCATCTCTGGGTGTACAGCAGGGGAGTGCACACGCAGCACTTCTGCAAATGCGTGCGCTGTGGTGGGACGAGAGACGGAAGAGGGAAATTTGGATGTAGGAGAGAAGTCAGACACGGGGCTTGCTTGCTTGGCTTTGTCACTGCATATTTCAAAGGGGGAATTGGTGTTTCTGAGGTTTGCTTTGCATGACTTAAACATGAGCTTTGTGCACTTTCCTCCGAATGAGTAATTTGTGACAGTCCTCCATTATCTCCTCTGGTCTTCCTTCCTTCCCGTCTGCAATGTTCTCATTTTGATATAAACAGCTTACAAGAAGGTTTCTGCTGCTTGTCAGGCAGCTGTGAGCAATTTCCAACCCACACTGAAAATTGCTTTTCTAATTGTTTGCAAATCACCTATTCTAAACTCAGAGATGTATTTAGAGAGTAGATGTAACTTCAATTTTAAAGTTTTATGTAGCTGCTTTCATAGTGCCTTTTTATATTTAATGAAGCCTACAGTCACATTTTTTGTGCAGATCTGCTAATAAGATCTGCCAGTAAAATGCTGATTCCAGTTACAACTTTTGTCATTTTGTTTCACTGAATCTGTCTCTGTTCACCTAAAATAGGTCTGTATAAGGGTGACATGTCCTTGAAGTGTACAGTGGTATGAAAAAGTTTGGGCACTAGTAATTTCAAGATTTTCCTTTATAAATCACTGGTTGTTAGGATCAGCAATTTCAATTAAATATCATATAGCAGACAAACATACAGTGATATATGAAGTGAAATGAGTTTATAGGATTTACAGAAAGTGTGCAATAATTCTTTAAACAAAAGTAGGCAGGTGCATAAATTTAGGCACCCTTGTTGTTTTATTGATTTGAATACCTTTGCTTTTCAATTATTGGGTACAAAATTTGTTGGTAAGCTCGTGACCCTTGACCTACATACACAGGTGAAATGATCATGAGAAGGAGTATTTAAGGTGACCCAGTGCAAGTTGATATACACTGCATCTTCTCTGAAGGTGCCAACATAGAACCTCAAAACAACTGTCAAATGACTTGAAAGCAAAGATTGTTCAACATCATGGTTTGGGAAGGATTAAAAGCTGGCTCAGAGATTTCAGCTGTCAGTTTCACTGTGAGAAACATAGTGAGGGAAATGGGTGACCACAGGCTGATTCTGGTAAAGGCCTGGAGTGGCAGGCCAAGAAAAATCTCAGATAAGCACAGAGGCGAAGGATGGTGAGAGGTCAAACTCAACCCACAGACCAGCTCCAAGACCACACAACATGATCTTACTACAGATGGTGTCACTGTGCATCGTTCAACTATTCAAGCGCACTTTGCACAAGGTGATGCTGTATGGGAGAAATATGTCTGGAAGAAGCCTTTTCTGCGCATGCACACAAACAGAGGCGCCTGAGGTATGCTAAGCACATTGGACAAACCAGCTTCATTTTGGAATAAGGTGCTGTGGACTGATAAAATAAAATTGAGTTATTTGGACATAACAAGGGAGGCGGTATGCATGGATAGAAGAACACAGTATTCAAGACAAACACTTGCTACCCACAGTAAAATTGGTGGTGGTTCCATCATGCTGTGAGGCTGTGTAGCAAACAGAGTGCCCCAATCTTGTTAAAGTTGAAAGTCGCATGGATTCAGTCAATATCAACAGATTCTTGCGAACAATGTTCAGAATCAGTGACAAAGTTGAAATTCGCCGGGCTGGATACTTCCAACAAGACTAGCGACCTAACACTGCTCAAATTCTACTAAGGCAGCATTCATGCAGAGGAACGATACAACGTTCTGAATAGCCATCTCAGTCTGAACCTGAATATTGTGAAAATCTGTAGTGTGATTTAAGCGGGCTGTCCTTTTTGAAACCATCAGAAGCCTGACTGAACTGGAATGTTTTATGAAGAATGGTCAAAAATACCTTCAACAGAATCCAGACCCTCATTGGAGAAGCTATAGGAAGTGTTTAGAGGCTGTTATTTCTGCAAAGGAGGACATACTGAATATTGATGTAATTTTTCTGTTGGGAATTGCCCAAATTTATACTGCACCTGCCTACTTTTATTTAAAAATTGTTACACTTTCTACAAATCCTATAAACACCATTTCACTTCTCATATATCACTGTGTTTGTCTGCTATATGATATATTTAACTGGGTACTGATCCGAACAACCATTTATAAAAGGAAAATCTTGAAAATTATCAGGGTGCCAAACTTTTCATACCACTATGTGTAATGTGTATTTTTAGTATTTAGCAATGCATCTGTGTCACTTGTGCTGAGATGCTGAAGAGAAATATCATGATTTCAGTGTCTGGATGTATAAATAGCATTCAGTTTGCTAACATATTAAATCACCTAATAGATGGTGAAAGTGTTTTTGGCTAGCTCTGCTGCCCTCTGTTGGCCCAAAAGTCAAAAAATGCAGCTTTAAAGTGAGAAGTTGTAACTTCAGAAAAACTTGAATTCATTAGCTAACATTAGTCCTTAAGATTTATTTTTGTTTGTTGTTGTTTGGTTCTCTGTAGTATATATAGTAGCAGCCGTTCAGAAAAAGTTATCTTTAAACTTTAAATCCTTTTCTTGGTCATTATTGACCAGCCCATGTCACCACTTTTTGGTATTGCTGATATCTTTATTACCGGAAAGGAAAACAGCAGTCTGGTGAGAATGAAAATATCTCTTTGGTTCACGTTGCCGAGCGAAGCAGGCTCACATGTGATACCACAGTTGCCATCAGCAGCCAGCAGGTGACACAGATAGCTGCAACCATGTTTGTAGTGGTCGTTGTTTCAAATTACCCACGTTTGTTAGTGTAGCCATAAACATAAATTTTCCTTGTTTGCCTGAATTATTGGAGAAGTATAGGGCATGTAATCTTAAAGAGCAGAGTTGCCGGAGCACTCAGTTGAACCCAATCTTTAAATAGATTAACATACGGGTCATCGTTCAGCATACGTAGTTGCTCATTTCGGCGCGGCGCGCCGTTGCCTGTCCCGATGCCCTTGCCACTTACAGGCCAAGGATTGAAGCGAGTTGTGCTCAGGGTCATGTTCTAAACAGAGATTGCGGGGTCGGCAGGCTGAGAGTGAGACAGGGAGAGTCTGAAGAGAAAGACGGAGAGATAGAGCAGATGGCGGTGAAATACCCAGCAGCAGTGAAAGACAGAGTAGAGCATAGAAAGTTGTTTTGTCACAGGGTGTTGCCGACGTCCATCTGTGGCTCACACACATCTCCCATGTTGGCTCCTCTGTCTCTTCATATCCTTCTTTGCTACTTTGCTCCAGCCAGGTCGCCCGATCTCGGAAGAAGAGAGGTTAAAGACACCAGCAAGGACGATGCCCCTGCACAGGCCGAAAGAATCCTGCTGATTTCAACAGAGCGAGGATAAACATCATCAGGTGTGGTCAACAGATCACGGCCTCCCGAGTCTCGGCTCACCATCATGTCCCCAGCATGACACCGCATGAGGTGTCATCAGAAATGCTTTGGTCTGGTTCATTAATTGTGTTATCATTGTCAACACGACTAAGAAAAGGATTTGTGCCCAGCATACCCTTTTCGAACGGTCGTTACTACAAAGATACCACAGAGAATCAACAGTCAAAAATAGTCTTATGATTACTGCCATTATCGAATTGTTTTCTGAAGTTAACTTCCGACTTTAAAGCCGTATTTTTGATTTTCACACAGGGCAGCAGTTAAAGCTGTACTACCCCCCATTGCGATTTTATGTTAAGAACTGAAATGCCATTTACATCCGTGCCACCTGTGCTGACAAGAGAAATTTCGCGATTCTGAAAGTGTCTGAATGGCAAACAGCATCCAGTCTACAACATACTAAATCACTTGTAATAGAGGTGAAAAGTGTTTTGGATTTGCTTTGCTGCCCTCTGTTAATGGTAAGTGTCAAAAATTAGCTTTGTATGAGAATAAAATCTTCAGAAAAACTTGAATTCATTAGCTAACATTAGTCCTTAAGATTTATTTGTGTTTGTTGTTGTTTGGTTCTCTGTAGTATACTGTAAGTAGCAGCCGTTCAGAAAAAGTTATGCTTTAAACTTTTAAATCCTTTTTCTTGGTCATTATTGACTAATGATAACACAAATGACAAGAACCAGAGACCAAAATGACTCTATTCTGTTTTTTCTCATGCAGTTGTCATACTGGGGACATGATGGTGAGCCCAGTTTCCTCAGGAAGGCCGTAATCCTCAGTGACTTACACCTGATGGTGGACTGTCCTCCTTCCTGTTTGGAAATCAGCAGGATTCTTTCGGCCTGTTGCAGAACATCGTCCCCTTGCTGGTGTCTTTGGCCTCTCTTCTTCAGAATCAGATAGGCCTGGCTAGGTGTAAACAAAGTAGCAAAGAGGATATAAGAGACTGAAGGGTGTATAGAAAGGGAATGTGTGTGTTTTTGGATGGACATCAGCAGCACTACATTATGTGACAAAATAACTTTCTATGCTCTCCTACTCTGTCTTTTTCCCACTGCCCTTCAGTCCATGTTTCTACCGCCATCTGTCTCTGTCTCTCTCCGTCTTTCTCTTCAGACTCTCCCTACCTGTCTCACTCTCAGCCTGCCGTTCCCACTTAATCTCTGTTTAGAGACACTGACCCTGAAGCACAGCTCAGCTCCCAAGTCCTTGGCCTGTAGAACAACAAAAGAACATCAGGACAGTGATAAGGTAACAGCCTTGCCATACCGAATGAAACAGCTACACATCATGCTGGACATTGTTACATGTGTTAAGTCTATTTTAAAAGATTAGGTTCAACTGAAATTACTCCAGCAACAAAGGTCTGCTCTTTAAATTACATGCCCTATGCTGTCATTGGGCAAACAGGAGAAATTTATATTTTATAGCTACACCTAGCAAAACATTAAATTTAATTTAAACAGCAACCCACCTACAAACATGGACACATATCTTGTGTCACACCTTAGCTTGCTAAATTAGCTAACTAACAAATATCCACATATCAAACCTGCCCACTCAGCAGCATGAGGCTAAAGGAGATGTTTTCATTCTCACAGACTGCTGTTTTTCCTTTCAATAATAAAAAGATATCAGCAATACATTTAAAAATTAATTTGACATGATTTTTGACTGCAACAACTAATGACTAATTGTGATTTCAGTTGGTCTTTAAATCCTAAAATGTTACCTGTGCACACCACACGTTTTGACTGCAGGGAGAGATAGTGCCATAGTATTGGCTTCAGCTGTTGTCGATTTTGAAGTCTTGGATCGAGTAACTTCAGCTTAGTGACTATGAGTCAGTTTGTCTCAATTACCTGTACTTTACCTCTGTGGAGAGGAGCCAGCTGTGCTTCACTGTCAGTGGACAAAGGCACCAGTGTGGCTGGGCAGACTTTGGCTTCACAAAAATACATAAACTGTTGATTATTGCACTGTCCTGCTGTCACCTGACGGATCTGAATGTACATTTTGTTGTCATTTTATAAAGACGTCAATAGAAAAAGTGACCCATGCTGCATTTGTGTGTGTTTTTCCACAGTTTATTCTGTTGTTTCATGTGATGCAAAAGCACGGATGCTTGTCCTTATTTCTCCTTTCAGCATTACCACCTGGCCTGTCTATATTGTCCCAACTTTAGCTCCTGAGCTTTTTTTTTAGTTCAAGCAAGCTATTCCTAGCCAACCATACCATATAATACCTCCCTCTTTCTTTCTCTCTCTCCAATGGTGCTGAGCTGAGGTTTCTCCATGTTGTGGTGGAGAGCGGCAAGAGAGAGAGAGGAGCTGCTGTAGCCCGGACGAGGGAGCTCTCGGAAAGGGAAGACATGACCCAAATACGTCTGCTACCTAGCTAGCCTTAGTGCCACTCCAAACTGGGCTAGAACTGCAGCTCTCCTCTGCAGTGACTGCATTGTGATCCCAATGCCAGACAGGTTTTACAGGAAGAGGAGGAAGTAGAGTGGGGGGGCCTCAGATTATTGATGTACTGTACCAAACATCTGAGAGGACTGCAATTGATCAAATCTGTAATAGGGATCAGGGAGTGTTGAGCATAATGAGCAGGGCCAGATGTTCAAGGTTTGTCTATCTATGGAATCACCTGAGTATTTCAAACCAACATGGCTGTTTGTGTGTCCTTGCGTGGACACCCTGAGCTGCAGGGCAGGGCAGTAGGAGTGGGCGTGGTGTCAGTCAGACATGGGAAAGTGGGTTAAATTCCAGGCATTCTCTTACATCTGAAGCCACACAGTTTCTGGTTGTCTTCTCTACAACTTATCTTACATCTTGTGTGTGTGTGAGAGTTCTTTGCCAAGCCCACTGGCTATGGAAAAACAATTTAGCTGGATTTAATTTGTTACTCCCCCCCTCCTTCCCCTCACGTTTTTTTTTCTTTTGTGAGGTTGGGAATTCATCTTGTTTAGAACTCTATGCCCAGTCCGAGCTCGCTTTACAAGTTAGGCAGGCTCGGTTTCATGGCAGCTTTAAGGCCTCCAGTCATGTGTGGATTGCCACTTGAGTTTGTTTTCTATACATGATGCTATAAATAGGTGGTGTGTTCATCTAATTTGGAAAAAAGTTTTATGTGGAAACAAAAACTATTTTTCTTCAAAATATGATGCACATCTCTTGCTTTCCTTCCTCTGCATACTTTGTCTTCTGTTTGATCTGTTTTGGCCCCATACTCCAAAGAGTTAAAAAAAAAAAAAAAAAAAAAAAAAAGCACAGTGAAACCAGTTGCCTAGAGCCCTGACCACTTTTTCCATTCTTGCTGGAAAGTTTCCAGTGCTATTTATACGAAACCTCAGGCCCGACAATCAAGAAACCCTCTTGGCCAAGATAAAGTATTTCCCATTATCCTAAAGTTTTGTTTCACTCAAATCATTGCATACAAAACATCAGAAGTGGAAGACACACAGTGGAATCTGTAGTTCTCTGTTTTGTGAACATGCATATGCAATGAAGGAGCAGACAACACATTCAAGCAGGCACAAAATCAGTCCATATGACCTAACTGCTATTGTGTAATCAAAGACCATACTACAGTACATCTAATCTGTCTGGGGCTTGATAAATGATTTGCTGCAGTGACTCTCATTTTAACTCCTTTGTATTTAATCCATGTTCAGAGGGAATGGAATTTACTTTTGGCTGAAATATTGACATATTAAAAATGATAACGCTGTTACTTATGACTTATTATTTGCAGAAGAAGTAGTGTTTGGCTGCTGTCCACAGGGTTTGCGTATGCTTGATTGGGTGAGTGGTGCTAGTCCAAAACTACTATTAAGGTTATTAGAAAACCAATGCAGCTTTACAAACAAAATTTTATATTCTTCTTCAGCAGTACACTGTAATTTTCCTACAAGTACAGGCTAGTGGATTATCACTAAAAGATATTCCCAGAAGAGGGCAGTGAAAAGCACACCCAACAAACTGCCTCCAATCATGATCTCCACTTGACTTTCATTTCATTTGCTTTCAACACACTGTACATTATTGAGCTGTTATGTCAAATAAACAATGTTGGCAAAATGTAGTTGAAGAGCCAATTAAAATGGATTGTGTGTATCAATGGCTGTCTGTTATTGTACTATTTGTATATTTCTAAATGAAATGTAAATATGCAACATACCTGTATATTCTGAAAATATGCACATTTGAAATAATTTTACCTAGGGAAGGCACAGTTTCTCAGCATTGTTTGACACACACAGAGGTGGACACCCATTTATGGGAATTTTACTTGACAAAGTTAATCTCAGATAACCTCATAACACAAGCAATCTGTGTTTTCCCATTCAACTAACTATCATAATCACTGCTGTATGCACTTCTACATGTGTAGTCATTTGATCAATACTCATACCCAACAAATTTACACAAATAGTCCACTGTTTAAAATATAATTCGAAAATACAACATATTAAAGTTGCATTAATCAGTTCTTCAAAAAATGTTAAAGTTGCTCATACTGATAAGAATGATCATGTGACCTCTCTCAGCTCATTGCTTTGGTTTCAGGGCGGTAACTTGACTGCTTTGGTTCACTCTCACTGCAGTCATCCACCTTGTTTCCAGCTGCAGCAAGTTGTCAGTCTTAACGTTGATATTAGACAATAATGAATAAAAAACACCAACAAGTACACAGCAGGGAACGCTATGCACAGTATATATCATATGGATAGAAGTTTCCACGTTTAAATATGGAGCACATACAGTGCAAGCAAATTTTTCCATTACCATAAAGTCTACAGATTTATGAAATCTGGGTTTCACTTTGTCATTGTGTGTGTGTGTGCGCGCGCGCGTGTATGCATGCCCACGCGCTCACCCCCACTCCCCACTCCCTCTCCCTCCCTCTTCCAGTGTCTCTCTGCCTCAGCACTCAGCAGACGAACGCATCCATGGAGAGCTCGTGCAGCCGTCCTTTGCTTTACTACTTCCCAAACCACATTTCAACATGACATAAGAAGACAACCCCGGCTCAGCGCGAAGCTCGCCGTGTTTGCCAAACAGCCCCCTCAAAACATCCTAACCGTACCAATTTCCAACTTTTTTTCTCTAACATTCCCCCCTTGCTCCCTTGAAATCCCTTCCCTGTACTTTTTCAACCGTTCCCAGGAGATAAGTCAGTTCCCTGGGAATTAAAGGAGGTTGCTCGTTTTTTTTTTCTTCCCTCTCTCTTCGGGGATCCGCATGGATGTGGCGGCGGTAGAGTCTCTGCCGGGTATCCGACTCCGGAATCGGCCGACCCAAGTGATGCCGAATCAGAAGAAGGTCAGAGCGAGGCGGAAAAGGCGAAAGGAATTGGTTTTAATCCAGATATGCTTGTTCGGCGGCTTGCTTCTGATCGTGAAGGGGTTTTCCTACTTAGCGGAAAATTCAGGTGAGCATTTAGCCGCTTGTTCAGGCTCCAGCACGGAGCGCTGGGATGCCGGTGAGAAAGAGAGCTGCATTCCCCAGCAGTTAGCTTGTTTGTTTCAGTACTGTACACTGAAATTTGGCACTATCATTTTGTTAGCAAACATACAACTGTACTGTACTTGAAAGACATAAGAGACATTTACACAGCTGTGGGCAGCTGTAGTGTGAAAAACGGCGTACTTGAAAGCATCCTCCTCTTATCACTTTACTCCAAACGTTACTCTCAGTATTTCTACCGGGACGTATAGTGTGTTACACGTTATTTATAATTGAACTGTATGGTTATAGTATCAGTGTAAAATGTGACATGGTCTTGATGGGGAATGAAAGTTTCGCCCTGTGGCGTTAATGTTCCTCCTAACTCTTCACTGTTGTTGTTTTTTAGCGAGCTCATGTTCCCAAACGTAAAGATGTTAACGACTTAATAAATACTGCATTGTTTTATACAATTAAAACCGATTTAAACCGGATAGTTAATGACAGTTATATCATTTCAGAGTTAACTTTTGTCTCAATTTATTTTTTTTAAATGGGACAAACGTCAAGGTGTTAGTACAGTCACACAGGTACACAGTTGGCTATAATGGGAATTCATCTGAGTGTTAACTATGAGGAACTATTCTGGGCTGAGGGCTGCAGAGGCTCTTGCATGTTCAGGTGTTTCAGCTGCAGAGCAGTGAAATCAGGGCAATGAGCCCCAGGGTATAGGCCTATGCCTCTCCAGGATACTGCAAATGGCAACACAGTGTCCCTCTCCCTCTGTCTAACTTTATGTCAAAGCTGAACTGACACATACCTTAAATAATCACCAAGGTATCTAAAGGCAAATGAAACCCAGATAATGGATAACTGCAGTACTTCCTAACAGCAAACATCTGTACCACTTGACTTGATGTCTACATGTTCCTCTCTTTCTCTTTTTATCTGTCATTGACTGTGCCCCCAACACTCCACTTGATTACTGAGTCAGCCTCACTTAAAGTGAGAAGTATTTATCACTTTCCACGGACAGAAGGCCTGCATGAATATTCATACACTCATAATTTGTGCATCATCAGTGCGACTCATTTTTTTCCCTTCTTTCCTCCCCACTGCGTATCCTGGTTACATGGAAATGCAACAGTGCTGCTCTCTGCATGTGCTCAAAATTAGAGACGCGCAGAGACGACACTGGGACGTTTAATGCATTTCCCTTGTCTCCATTGTGTTCTTGTTAACTCTTAATCAGCTTGCCGGAATATCAATTAAAGTTGATTATTTATGATGCGCTTAATGAAGTTCTGCTAAATTGAGCTTGATGTTGTGGAGCTGGAAGCAGAGCACTCAACGCCTCCTCACAGTGGCACATTAATCATTCCCACACTCATCTTCTCCTCTCCATGTGCAAGATAGCAAAAGATAGAAGGAGGGAGGGAACAGTACAGCGCTGGCACGCAAACCTCGCTGCTGTTGTAGCTGCTGTGCTGTGTGGTGTACTGAAGGTGAGGCCAGGTGAGAAGTTCAGCCGTGCCCTGAGGACTACTGAATAACTGGGCTTTTTAATTCTGTTTGAATCCCTCTATTAGGCCAGACTTGTAGTTGGCAGGGTGGAAAGGGCAGTGTGCTCCTGCTGAGCCCTCTGAAGTATGAAATGAATTTATTGGTGTTGCCGCTGTCTTGAAGAATGTGCAGATGTAGCCACAGTGGGAGCCCCACATTGCGCGCTGCACTGTTGCTGCACCCCCCAAGAGGATTTTGTTTTGGAAAATCATGAAATTCCCCCTTCAATGTATGAATTGGGGGTGTGGGGGGAGAGAAGGGAGGGAGAGATACCAAACTGACACATCTGTGGTGCACTCCTCCAGCTGTTCACTACCCTACTATTATATAAAGAATCAAACTTTAATGTGACAGAGAGAACGCAAGCTTAGTTCATTAAAAATACAACAAATTGCTTGACATGCACTATGCTACCTGCAACATGTGAGAAACACAAACTTGTAACTTATACATAGAAACAACAAAAGCCTGGTTAATGAGTATCTTTATTGTGAATGTGCAGAAATATCTGTAGTCACTTTTGTCTTTACTTGAGAAGTTTGTCCTAAAGACATATGAATATGTGATTGACTTTCAGAAGCTTAATTAGCCAGCTTGGCCTTCGTAAAAAGTCATTTTGCATTAGGATTGGTTACTGAATATCTTTGGTCAGCACTGGTTTTATACTGACTAAAATGTGGCCTATTATTGACAATAGTCAAGCACCAATAGTTGGCATTGTATGTGTGCTCAGACTCATACTCTAATTAGCAGTCTGCTGGTCTTTGTTTGTACTGGCAGTTTTGCCAGTGGCCAATATAGACAACCAGTGACAACCTGTGTTAAAATTCTGTCAGAATTAAAGGTGCCCTGTGGAATTTTCTTGCAGACAAAATTATGTTGACATTAATTGTTACTTACCAAAATGTGGGTCTAACAAATGTGTTGAACGTATTCCTTGCACATAAAACATCTATAAAGCAAATTTTCCATGTTATCCATGTCCATACCTGCTAGCTGTCTTCTTCTTCCCGGCCTTTTCTGGCACAGTGTTGTGTTTTTTGATTCATTAACGCCAGATGAGTGCAATAACGTGAAATCACCAGTAGGAGCATGCATCACGTCACCTGTGTGCATATTTGTCTGCGCTGCATGCACAAGACAACCAAAATGGGGATCCACTGATAAAAACACTGCTCCATAATACTCCACAGGGTTTCTTTCAGTGTAGGACCAAAATCCCAAAAGGTGACTGTTGCTACTACCCACAAACTAACCAGATGGATTACATCATGAAATGAAAGAAATCTTATTTTCATTGTAGCATTACAATTCACCAGACATTCATCGCACCATTTGATTTGCCTCAAACCTGATATCCCAAAGTCTGACACAAACTGGGACCAAGACCACGTCTCGCACCACTGGGACATGCAATGAACTTGTAAGATTGGTGTTATGGCACCCTTATTTATTCTTTCATCAGATGTTTTCTGAAACAATTATAATTTTGCCAGTTTTAGACTACTTTATTGAGGCATGCACATATTCTTCAAGGTAATTTAAAGACAAAAGATAGTTTTAGTTTTATCAGTTGTAGACTCAAGATTTTGTGTATGAAAATGCTCCATCTAGATGTTGTAGCTGCACTGAAACATCCCTTAAAATCTGTTTTGAAAGTTGACCTTTTTTTCTGTGACAAACTAGGTTCCGACATCTCCAGTCAGAGCGTTGAGGATCAGGAGAGATGGGGAGGAAGGAGGCTACTGCAGGAAATGGACAACAGCAGCCTGGAGGAAATAGAGAGTGAAGGATCTAAGAACTGCACTACTCCAGGTAAGAGGGAGACAGGATAAAAGAAAGAGGACACCCAAGTGTTCTCCTCCCCCCAGAACAGAGAGAGGAGAAGAAAAAAAGAAGGAGCGGGGAAACAAATGATCACCTCACATGTTCTGTCTTTCTACCCTTTCTGGACCCCCTGTTTTCTCTTCCTTAATGTGGGGTAACCCAGATTGTGAGGTCAGATGATTTCCCATGAGCGCAGGCTACAGCAGGCAGTGACATTCTGCCCGCCTCAGCGGTTTTCACACTCAGTCTCCGTCACATTTTTTTAGGATCCTGCAGGTTTCATTCTCACTCCCTCCACATAGCTTTCCCTCTGTCTCACACCAACTCTCTCTTCATCTCTCTGTTCCCTTCCTCTGTGTTTATCTCGTGTTTTGCCCCCATGGTGGCCACATCTCAGGGAAAAAAATCCCTGTTTCCATGGCGACCTTTTGTCTTATCATCAACCAGCGACTTCTGTTTGAAGCACTCAAGAATAGTGGATAGAGGATAGAGGATGCTTCGTTTGTAAAGTTTGAAATCACTCAGTCCCGTTAAAAGGATATAAATTGACCAAATGGAGGTGACTTTAAAAATGTTTTTTTTGTCATATAAAACCATGATTTATGGTGTAATGCAGCCTGTTTCTCTTGGGATCAGTCCTTACGCATACGTGGATTCCCATCATCACCCATGTCTGTTGCTATTTTTACATGTAGAAGATTCAGTCTTGTTATAATTGATATGTAGAAGGTAGAATGGAGCAAGGTGACTCTTGTAGATCACAATGAGATTTGCCTTTTTTTAAAAACTTGAGTCAGAGACGACTGGCCTCCCCTCCGAGGGAGGGGGGGTTCTCTCGTGAGCTCATTAAGCAAAATGCCCGTCATCAATCTCCTTTCTTACCCTCCCAAGGTCGCTGCTGTCATCTATAAAGGGAGCCGAGGTCAAAGTTCAATTTATTCTCTCCTCCGGCTTATTATACAGTAGCTGCTCTTTCCTCCTCTCGTGCTAAATTTAAAGCACATACCCCGGTGGCCTCAGCCCCTAACACACACTGGAGGACAGCAAGGTTTTTGCTAAATAACCTTGATTTTCTGAAAGTCTTGGCCCACTGGTGATTTCTGTGCCTGCCCCATAAAATGCATAAAACAAACCCTTGTGGGGAGTTAGTGAGTCATGCTTCATCTGACCTTTAAGAGGAATCTGCGTCTTTTAAAAAGGTTGGGTATGTTTTGAAGGAAAGATGTTGAGAGGTGTACAGGTGTAACCTGCCCAACTTTCAGCAGCTTGAGTCAGTGTTGGTTGGGGCTAAAGACAAGAAGTTCAAAATGAAAAAAATCCGGGCTAATCGAAGCTAATCCTCAAGCTACAACAGGCTATATTTGCCTCTGCAGGCATATCTCTGGTTACATTGATGTTTATCCTTTTTTAATCTATCCATTTGTAAGTCTGATAATATCCACATAATTACACATAAATTCATTTGACATTAAGTGTGAAAAAAACACAACTGAAAATAATCCAGTTTTTTTCAGAATCATTCAGTATCAATGTTCAAGAGTATTGGGTTGATTTTCAATAATGTAAAACAGAGAAAAGTAGCAGCTGGGAAGCTGGAACTGGTTTGATTTGTTTAAAATCTGTCCAATCATTTCACTGCTCATGTGTTTTTCCCCATTTAGCTTTACAGTGCCTCTGCCACACTCTCAGATCTCAGTAATTAATACAGCTAGCCCAGTGTTATTATCATTGCGAGGTTAGCGGCTGTGAACCTGTTCACAGTGGTGCTTCAAGCTAAATGCTAACATCAACATGCTTAGACACTGACAATGGCAATGTCAACATGCTAAAATAAGAACCAAGTTGTTTTTAAGGTCAAACTTGGTTAGTAACTTTTTTATTTTCCATCTCTTGGTTACACAAATGATGGACTAGATGTGTGTGATCATGTAGTAGCTTGCACATGTATTTGTACACAATAGAGGTTGTGTGTGTATTTCCACAGCGAGTACAGCACAAGGCTGGCTGATGAGGAAGCGTCCCAACATGAGCGCTCTGTTCTGGGAGGATACAGCACGGCGGATGCACAATTAGAGGCCTGCTGATCAAGTGCTCGAAAGATGAGGGAGGGAGAGAGTCAGAAAGACAGAAGGGGAGAGAGAAAGGCCGTCATTTGCTAATTTTCCCCTCCCAGCCACACATGAAACAAGCCATCATACCCATCATTATGTCTCCTTCCTTGATTTTAATTGTGAGGATCCCGCTGCTTCTGTTGATTTCACACTTGTTTAGTCCCCCGCCCCCTCTCCACCACTGTCATTTTTCAGTCAAGTGAAAAAAGAAGTGAGGGATAGACAGATGCTGGTAGAAGTAGTTGAGAATGGTTACATCTTTGTAACTTTGCTGCTTTTTGTCACTATTTTCTCAGTGTCCTCTCTCTTGAGGTTTACAAATGACGGAAAATACAGAGGAGAGGTTCTTGGCCTCCAAAGAGGTGGTGCATTCATGAACAGCATGTGTGTTTGTGGGTGTCTGTTTGTGCATCTGTGCCCTTGTCAGTGTGTGTGTAGCTGGGCAGGTAAATTCAAGCTTATCTTATACAAAAGAGCCTTCCCTGTCTTGCTCTTGACCTTCCTTTTATCATGGAAAACAAGAGTTATTCATTGTGATGACTTTGCTGTTCAAATCTTGTGTGTGAGGCCACGTTGTGCTTTGATGTCCCCTGTTTATGATGGAAAATAAGAAAAATCCATTACTTCTGAAGATGTCTGAGCAATGGGGAGATTAGTCAAACTGTAGTTTTCATCTGCAGCGAAACTGATGAAACGTACTTTTTACCACACAGCCACGCACACACACACACACACACACACACATACACCCCACACACTACCTCTGTGTCCACTTCATAGACACACACACACCACGGTCCCCGATGCGTCTTTTTCTTCCCGTCTTTCTCTCAAACACAGGTGCTTAATGCAGCCCCCTGAGGAGCTCTGTGTACAGTAGCATTGGCTGTGTGATTAGACAGACAGTGGTCTGGGTACTCCATACACGTGACTGCTCTCTCCAGGGGTCTTTCCCTGGAGGCTGCCCTCTTCCGTTATTAAAGATCTTCTCCTCTCAACTCAGCTCAGCTCCGACGCAACACTCCATTTTAGGAAAGGAGGCTGCTATGACTTAATCAGGGCTTCCCTGTGAGAAATGTGGTGTGTGTGCGCGCATGCGTGTGGCTGGTTGAAACATTCGAAGGGGAGCCTCGTTAAGAGTAGTATTGATTAATGTGAGGGTGCTAGCCCTGGTCTCTGCAGTGTGTAGGTTGCAGTAGTGAAGGTTGGTTCAGCGTGTGTACTTGTGTGTATGTTTGTTCACGCTTCCCTCGCTTCACGTGGGCAGCCTCCTGGCTCCTCCCCACATGCAAGAGGCAAGCATTGCCATAACACAGCTGATGAATTAATCACATCAGAAAAAATGATCACTCCTTTAATATCTAGACAATAGCCTTCCACTAATCAAATGCAAAATTGACCCAGGGAGCGCCCACAGTGATTTCCTCTGAGAAATCCATTCTGCCATATACAATATTAGCTCTGAGTAGGCTCCTGCTGCTGCTACCGTCCCAACACAACAACAACAGCAATTGTATAAACAGTTAAAGTTCTTTTATAACGGCCTAATGTGCAGATTGGCAAAGTCATCTTCTTGTGTTATTGCAGGAGCAGGAGATCAGAGGAATAAGACCAATCCATCACAGCAATTAGCTCAGCAAGTCCGAGTGTCCTCTGCACACTGGCTCCCACTGACTACCACTGTTTCTCCCTCACTCCCTCTTACTCTTCCACAGATATTTTTATTTGTTACGTGTCTCTTATTGTAGTCTTCCTTTATTTTTTTCCACACTCATTGATTGTGATGTTTCTTCTCTGAGTCTCCTGTCTCACATACGGAGGAAATGCTCCCTCAGTTCCCCTGCTGAATTATAGAGCTCAAGGTTGTGTTTCCTGAGTGCCACGAACATCCTCCTTTGCTGCCGCTTTCCCAAGAGTTTGAGAGGACGTACAGTGTCCCGCACAAAGTGTTTTTCTGAACAGCTGGATGCTGGATTGCATGCTCTTTGGTAGTTGTTGCAGTTACATTTAATACCTCTATTAGACAGTAGAGAGCTGGCAGAAAATTAGGGGAGAGAGATGGGGAACAAAACCCAACAAAGGATGTCGCCATTACATGGTCAGTGTCTCAAAGCCCTATGTCCCCAGGGCACCCTCTCATTTGTACTATTTTCCAACCTGCTTCCTTTCTGCCATTCTTTCATTTACCTTTTATTTACATTTTTGAGTGTATTAATCCTTAATTGAATCATTTTCCAAATTTACATGTGTCTCTTTACTTATTGGAAAGCTGGTAAGGACATTTCCTATCTAAGATTAAGGGCCTGCTAAGATAAAACCTTTAGCTCCACATCTAAAATAAATAGGTGAAATTAAAAGGGATCACCTGGATGTTCCTTGAGTCTGTATTTCATGGTAAGGAAAAAAGGTGCGAGTTTGATAGCGGGTGGAAAGGATGACAGACATGCTATATATGACGTATTCTATGAAGGCAGTTACTTCCTTTGCCTTTGCATGACCACGCCAGCGAGCAGAGGCGTGTTGCACAGTAGCATGTTAAAGGTTAAAGTGTTGCGAGTGTGTGATAAGGTGTCTGATGTGCTTTATGGATAAGAATGTTTCATTCTGCCAGATTGCCTTATCTGAGTTCTTCACACGGATAAGCCTAGCAACTGGGAGGCTTTGATGGTGATTGACAGATCCACAGCTCCCCAATGGTAGACCAGGCGGTTTGAGATCCACCAAGGGATTGGCATGTAAGCAGCTCAGCTGAATTGTTATCATAATCAGAGTGAGAAAAGTAGCTGCATAATTAAATTACATGTAAACATATTTCACTCAGTGTCTTGATATTAAAAAGAGACTTTGGAAGAGTGTTTGATGACCTAAAGTGTATCTATGTTCATTAGTGAAAATAATAGGATTGCTAATGTTTTTTCTATGTTTACCATATTCAAGAAGCTTTCAATATATATGAACAGCCTAATTGTCTACTGACTTTGACATCATAACACTGACAAAGTAACATTTATTGACAATAAAAATATTGGAAAATGTATTTAAGCTGTCATTTAAATTACAGTCACCACTTAGTAGCAACACCTGTGGCAGACATTAAAGCTTTGACTCTTCTTCAGTGTGTTCAGGTTGGCAGATTAAGGAAATTTCTTTTTGTTGTTTTTTTTGCTGTCATTTGTTTAAGCTTGATGGGGAGTAGCTGTGAATGGCTATGATTAAGATGTTGGGCAGGTTTTTTGTGGCTTTCAAGTCTGGGCATTATTAGGCCCTTTTGTCCTCCTTCCTTGTTTCCTCTTCAACTTTTTCAAGGGTCTTTGTCTCTAAAGCACAGGGATGGTGCAGAGGAAAGGAGGCTTCTCTGATGTGAGTAGTGGGCACTACTCAAGTTTGATTTCTTTAGGCAAATGACATTTGACAAAGGTCAGGCTACTGCCATGTGTCTTTTTCATAGCAGTATCTTTCTTTGTGCCTTTTTGCCTTATGACCCAGATGTGTGAGTTGCTGCACCGAGTCTTGTCTTTGCAACAAGATCTTAGCAAAGAAAAAAACAAAAACTGTGTCAGAGTGGCCCTTGTGTTGTTGGTCCTGTCCCTGAGCAATGCTCTCCCTGCTTGAATGCTCAGTTTGGTCAGACATCTAGATCAAGGACAAGATGAAGCCCAAAGTTTTCATGTGAACTCCACACACATACGCACACACACACACACACACACAGATAATCATTTTCATCCCTTTCATGGTGTCATCCGTCCTCAAAATCTGTTATACGTCTGACTTCTGTTTGATATATACATTATATCCATGCAAGTTGTAATGTCTAATGATACCAAGAACTTTTGACATATGTCATTTCTTACAGAAAAAGTTCAACAAATTTAGAAAGAATTGTATTGCCTCTGCAGAGCAGTAGGCACAGAAGTGAGGTTGGGATGTGTTTGAAGTTTCAAGGCTCATAATCAAAATGTGTAACAGATATATTATTTGTAAAACCTCAATTTTATGCCTCTTTAGGCTGATTAGAATGATTGTTACAGACCTAAAATAAAACCCTGTAGAAACTGCACTCTATGTTTGGGCAATCTAAACAACACACAGTAAACAAAACATGCTCTTGTTTTTCTGCAGCTCTTTTGTACATTTGAACTAATAAGCTAGTCTAATGAACTGAATGTTAAATGAATTTACATTTTTGATGCAAAGGTAGCTTAACCACTTAAACTCATGTTACTGCTACTCTGTTAAGCTAGGCTAGTTAGCGTTTATCAAGACTAGTTTACTTGTTACTTTTTGTTCCATTATGATTTAAGGTTTAATTTATTTATGTGGTGTAACAAACTTTATTAATAAGGCCATCAATGGACCATCAAAATTCTCACTTCAAACTTAATTTAGCTTTAGCGAAGCCCATCTCACTAGCTAGCCTTAACTAGCTGAGTGCAGTTGCTGCTGTTCGTTTTTACCTCTGTTTTCTAGCTCTTGTAAATTTTCATGCAACAAGGCCAAAAGTGACACATTTCTGTGAGCAGTGTTGACTACTGGTTATGCAGCAATGTGCCAACTGAGGCAAGGAAGACGATTGCTAGCTAGCAAACACTGATGTTAACAATCTTCAAAGTTTCAAATCAGCTTTGCAAATGTTTAATGTGAGAGGAAATGCACACAGTGTAGCACAGATCGTGAAAAAGAAAAATTGTGTAACAATCCAAATACTTATAGTCTGGACTGTATTAGCTGATTGTAGGATTGTTATGCTGCAGACAATTTGTACTGTCAAGGAAAATTTGATTAAGATTGTGAAAGAGACACACAAAACAGTATAAAGGTAAAACCAAAATTGCTCCTGAGAGCACTGAAGAGAGAGCACTGAAGAGCAGTCCAGAAAGGGTAAGTATATAACTTAACTCTTTCACGCGTAGTGGTCACTACAGAGGACAGCTATTAAAAAGCTGTTTTCTTGTATATGCATGGGTTTTGATGGTAGAATTGCACATCAGCCACTACACTGGACGCTAGAGTGTTGTTCCATATGCTGCCAAAAAAAAAGAGAGGACGCAGGCGCTGACTGTTCGCCGCTTCTCCACGTCAACTGTTAGTTATTTGAATGTTGCTTGATTATCTGATGTGCCCTAGTAGCTGTTTCTGAACTTTACACAGAGCTTTAACATTTAGCGGCTGTTCAATTTGCCTGCTGCTGCTGTCAAGCTAACCTGCGTTGTTTCACCGGCGTCGGCCGTCATCACTCCCCAAACTGATCGGTACCACTGGACTTTTCTGGAGATCGCATGTGAGATCTTCTTTGGACTGCCTCTCAGTGCTGTCTCCTGGATCATCGCCTCTGTAGTCGGTTAACTGCTTGCATTCACTTTGCCAGTACTCGGCTACGGATAGCATTAGCAGTTACAAGCTACCATTTGCCTCTACCAACGTTGTCTTCATGCTCTGCCATAATATTCCTGGATGCCGGCTCTGTTACTGTGGTTGTTGGCGGTGGTCTTGCTGCTGTGGTCCTTCGCAATTTGCACAGCTGTCCAACTGTGTGCACAGGGACTCCGGCCGATTGTTTGCAAGGGTATCACATCTCTTCCACCCGGCGCAATGCTTTGGTACTCCCCATCGCAGCTGCTGGAGCTAAACAACCACAGCTCCCCATCAGACATTGCAGCCATTAAACAACTGGGACTCCTTTGTCGCCCCCACTACGTCCATAGAGGGTCTGGCCGGCAGTTTGTCTACACCATGACCGGGAGCTCCATTCCGGCCGTGTGGTCTGCAACAACATGCTCCGTCCATACTTACCTTGAAAAAGCCTGCAGCACTGGTCGTGGTGGTGGTCTGGTCATAATCCACAGCACAGGTCTGCAACTGTCACCCCTTCCTCTTCTTAATCTGTCCACTTTCGAATGTCTGGCAATTAAATGTAAGCACCCACTCTCTATAATAATTCTCCTTATTTACCGGCCACCAAAACAACACCCAGGCTTCATTACAGAATTACACGAACTGCTCTCATCCTTCTGCACAACTTCATCCAGTGTACTATTACTTGAAGACCTGAACATTCATGTTGACACACCCTCCAGTCACCCTGCTGCCAAGTTTTTAGGGCTCCTGGACTGCCTAAACCTGAGGCAGATTGTCGAGGTCCCCACTCACAAAAAGGGCCACACCCTTGACTTAGTCATCACCGACTCTGTCCCCATCTCCAATCTCCAGACCAGATTGGAGATTGGAGAAATAATTTCAGGGATCTCCCCTCACACTCACCGTATCCAAAAACGCGAAAAATATAAATCCCTCCGACTGAGGTGAACTACTACAACAATGGCCTCCAGAACATCCTTGAGGTCCATGTACCTGTCAAATCACGAGTGGTCACCTTTTCAAGAACTGCTCCGTGGTTTACTAGGGAGCCCCGGCTGATGCTGCTGGCCGTACACTTGAGCAGCATTTTGTTGTAACCAACTGTCCACAAACTTGCGTATCAAGAGCACCAAAAAAACTATTCTAGAGCACTTGCCACCGCCAGATCTCAATATTACTCAAACATAATCAATACTAGTCCCGGGAACTCCAAACAACTTTTTTCCATAATAAATCATCTGCTCAAACCCCAAACCCACAACTGCAATAATGCTTCCAAGGAGCAGTGCAACAGTTTCATTGCACATTTTACCTCAAAGGTAAATGCCATCCGCTCCTCACTGTCAGCCCCCAGCCCCCCACCCCTGGACTTGCCCACATCAAAACCACACATGTCCACCACCTCTGTAAAGTTGCATTCCTCCATCTCAGAAACATAGCCGAACTCCGCCCCTCCCTCTCCCTCCGTGACGCTGAAAAGCTGGTCCACGCCTTTTTCTCCTCCAGGCTGGACTACTGTAATGCACTCCTCATCGGGATCCCTGGCAGGAACCTCCAAAAGCTATACTAAATGAACTCTACTTTTAATTTATGTTTTACACCCATTTTTAACTTGCTTTTAACTTGTTTTATTGTTTGTTGTTTAGCACTTTAAGATTTGCCCTCAAATGTAAAGTGCTTTATAAATAGAATGAATTATTATTATTATTATTAACCATTGGCCAGTCAATGTATTTTTTGTAAATTTCTCAAAACTAAGATGACCGACGGATGGAGAAATGCTGAGGAGCTCGAGAATAACTTGCCAATGCTTCTGTAGAAGGAAACCCCTGCAGGTAAAAAAAAATGTGGTCACATCAAGTAACATCTAAGGATTAATACTACTGTTAAAATTTCCAAATAATGATTTTATATTAGGAGGAAATTACAATCATCCATCCACTAGATTGGACATGATGCATCACTGGCTCTATTTCAGCTACATTTCATACTATTACTGTGACAAGATAAGATAATCCTTTATTAGTCCCACAGCAGGGAAATTTACATTGTTCCAGCAGCAGGGATTGTAAAAAAATACCAGAGTAAAATACCAAACAAGATATAAACAAGACAATCTTATAAAAATATAAACAAAAGAACAATATACACAGGACTATATACAAAGACACAGATTGAACTGTATACTGATATTGCACAGTTTGAAATAATATTGCACAGAATGAGTGACTGATAAGCAGCTGTTTCGTCAGTGGATTAAAGAGCAGACTTTGTTGAAAATCCTTCATCTGCAGTATCTGTTTTGGCTGTGAATCAACTGCTTCATGTTATTAGAATGTAACTCACAGTTTTTGTAACAAAAACAAAATGATATGCAGATTAGTTTCATTATGAAAGCAACAGTTAGTGTCTTTTATATTTTGTAGAGCTCAAGTACAGCACATGATAGAAAGACCTACAGGATAGTGGAGCAAATACCACCTGAGTCAGATGAGGATGATGCTAATGGCAGTGATGATGAAAAAGAAGTGTTAACAAATGCTAGCAGTAGTGACAGTGGAGCTGAGGATGCTGAGAATCTAAGGAGTCCGGAGCAAGGTTCAATGTTTTTACATTGTGCTGAACAGTATAAAAATATGTTAACACATTAGTTTAACATTATTAGAAATTCATATCATTTTATCATTTTAACATAAAATATAATTGTATTAATTGGTTTGTCAAATACACAGCTCTTCAATTAAAACTCAAATGCACGCGTGTGAGAAACTCGAAATGATTTTTTTGTTTGTTTGTTTGTTTAAAAAAATTAACTTCAAATATTTTTTTCCTTGCCTAAAGAAGAATAAAAACACAACAAAAACAAAATCCTGACTGAGGATTTCATAATTAATGCATGAAAGGATGAAATGGTCTTATCAGTGCTGGCCATAAAAGTAGAATATTCACTGCAGATGTGAAAAGATTTTCTATTCACTAAGCTGGCCTCAGGCTGAGGTAATGGGAAACCTACTGCCTCAGTCACTTATATGAAAAATGTCAGGGCAAGACTAAAATTCATTCATTATTGATATTCAAATAATGTTCTGTAAGGTACCTGTGTAGTAATATTTTATCGCCAAAGAGAGTAACTGCTTTGGAAATGCTACAGACATATCTTTTGTATACTAAATAATGATGGGAAGCAAACAGAATCTCCAAGTGTCTCAGCACTGTTGCTCTCACTAAATGAAGTGCTGTAGTTTCTTGCAGTTTAAATCACTTCTCTCATTCATCTGATCTGAAAGCTGCAACGATGCCTTTTTTTCCACAGAGATGAATCATGAGATCAGCTTTATACATGTATTCAAAAGACTTAACCTGCTCTGGTGTGCAGCCTGTGTTGCCATGGTGATGTACACTATTTAAAAGTGAGTCACCATCATTATATTGAAAGGCCAGGGTTATGCCCAAACTTAGCCTCATGAGTTTTGTTGCACTGGTTGACCATGCTGATGCGCTGGTGGGTGTGACATGCAGTACGACACTGGATGTGGTTCGTTTGGAAACCTTTTCTGACATATTGTTGACTTGACTGCAAAGGCTTTCTAATGTGACCACCTGTTACTGAATAAATGTCAGTATCCACTTTCATCAAGTGCAGAGATCTCTGGCATATTTAATGAGTCATAAGTGATTTTTCTAATTACACACTGGTGTCTTCCCTGAATCTTTCCCTGAAAAAACAATTGATTTGATTTGGCAGCGTTGCTGTGTCTCAGTCATCTTGTGTTCAAAGCCTCATGTATGGGTAAGAGCTTGAATAAAGTAATCCACCCTAAAACACAAGCTACTGGTAATCTTTGATATCTTGCATCTCTGGGTAATTTTTCATGGGGTAATAAACAGCATTTTTAACAGTTTACTTTAAGGTGTGCACATAAATGCATCTTAAATTATGTAGATGTATAATTTTCTATATATTGTGAGAAGATGTTTTGCTGTATATTTGAAGTGTTGTCTTGTAATCCCATGTGGGGTGTTCTGAGTGTTAAGTATGTAATATATATATGTGTGTGTAATATATATATATGTGTGTGTGTGTGTGACGTAATATAATATAACTGGCCCATGTCTACATTATTTATTTATTTTACATAAATACATTACTTATCATTTTTACAGATATTGCAATTGCGATATGAGCCATGTTATCATTGCTTATTTTTGATTTTCATTTTCACTGAAAAACTATTAAAATGATGATGTGGTTTTTGCTGGGGTCTGTACCAAACAAGCATGTTCTCTTACATCTGGAGAGTATGATTTCTACAGTGGTGGGCTGTCAGGGCCAGCAAGGCCTTCTCTGTTGCCCTAAACACTGTAACAGTCACTGAATTACATGTTTATGTATGTTTTTTTTTCATTAATATTATATGTATTCAATTGTTTCCAATAGTCTATTCTCTTCATCTCATAGCTTCCCTCTTCCTTGCACTGCTTACAATACAGTCTGTTTATGTTAGAGCTTTTATCCAATCAGATTTAAGCCCTGTGTTGCTATGGTAACAGAAATCTGCCTTGAGGCCTTCAAAATAAACAGTGCAGGCCCCTGTAATTTAAAGTGAATGGCAATGAAACTGATGCCTCACAGATCCTTTGACCAATCAGATTTCGGGTTGGCGAGTTCAGGGGCCATCTAGCAGGCCAACCATGACGTCAACATTTCCATGACATTTGATTGGATGGTCAGAGAGAGTACTGGTCAGAGCTAGCAAACCACATCTATAGCTACTAGTGCAAGCTAAAACATGTTAGTATAGATTTAATAGCTGTTTTTTCAACCCACAGCAGCTGAAGGAGGATGAAGAGTTCAGTGACTCTGTTGTAGAGGTTATCTGTACGTCTCAGTTCCAACAATAAGTTCTTTTCTGTCAGTATTGAGGCTAACGCTGAAAGTTGAGTCTACTCAGTCGTATTTCTCAGATATGTTTTAATTCGCTGTGAATGTCTTGACAGAAGCAGGTTTTTTTTATTTGTCTACAAATAATCAACAGTTTTGTGAGTAAAATACCTTTTACCTATATTTTATTGTTTACATCTTAGTTAATATTGATGCTTCTGCTGGAGATGATGTGTGTGGAGCAGCTGTGGCTGCAGTGTTTGGAGACCTGTTGAATTGTGTTAATTGGGTTTTTATACCAGTGCTCAGTAATGGCATTTATTCTGGCTACATGACATGTCTGTCTGTGATGCAAACTTCTGTTATACTGTGTTTCTGTATATTGTTGATGGTTTCTATAGCTGTGACATGTATTAAGAGATGGGTTAATTCAGGTATGACACCATTCAAGAGGATAGGGAGTTCACCAAATGTGTTGCAGTGCTCAAGTCTTTGTATGTAAGCATTTTAACAATAATTCTGGTATAATCCAGTAATTTCAACTAGGGTTTTCAGAAGTGTTGATTGTTTCTAACAGTAATAATGGTGTTGTATTCACCAAGTTAATCGCTGAGGTCTCAGAACACGGTAACTTATTGCAAAAAAGTCCAGACATCAGGGTATAAAATATTATTTGTTATAGGCTAGATAAAGCTGATATAATAAAATATTCCAGTTAGTTTTACTAATTGGAATAATTGTGTTGATGCTGGGTCTGTATTTTTATATTGAATAAAACTGTATCATTTCAGATGTATCATAGTAGCAGAAATAAAAAGTAGCATGGGAATGATTTAAGTGTTTAAATCAAAACAATTAGTAACTCTACCACATGCAAAGTTATATAACTTTACCAAACTGCTGCAGCAAGTCTCCTCAAAGTCCATGCTCAGCAGGAATCAGGAGTAATATCCACAGGCTAATAGGCACTAACTCTACTGTGTACTCTGTACGACAAACAAATCTGGAGAGCCCAGAAGCCCCCTTACGGGAAGCACAGTGAGTATGTATAAGAGCTGAAATCAGCAGCAGTCAAGCTGACTTTAGTATGTATGTGTTTGAAGTCAGTCACCACCTGTGCTTCTTTAACAGACTAAACTTTGGCACACAGTGCTCAAGTGAGCTTGTAACACTATTTAAGGTTGCTCTGCTTTCATTTATATAAGATGTAAAAGGTGGCTATGTGGGAGAAGATGAAAGCCTTTGTCAGTGTCAGATCTTAGAGCATGGACCAGTGGCTATTTCCTTGAGGTAGTATGTACTGGCCTAAACTCAATTTGTATCAAGCTCACAAACCTACAATAATTTTGGCTGGCACTAATCCTGACACATCTTGTTATCGATGTACTCTCTTAATGATGGTTTAAACAATCACCTCTCCAATGAAGTACAGTATGTTGTCTTTGCTGGGTGATGTAGCACCATTGCTCATTTTCCTGAACCTTAGTAAGCCTGCTATTGTATATCATAAAAATATAATATAGTTCTTGCTCTTCGCTCTTTTCTTTTACTATAACTGTCCTTTAGCACCAATATACCAAGACAAATTCCTTGTATGTGCAAACTTACTTGGCAATAAAGTCTGATTCTGATTCTGATTCTGATTCATTAGTGCAGTGGAGCACCTCCATTAAAAACACTGCAGGAAACCTAGAGCAGACAATCATACAGGTTTTACATAAACCCTGAGTTTAGCCAAACTAAATTGCAGGAGAAAATAAAGATAGACTGTGTAATGACAGTTCACTCACTCACAGACTTTCTGGTTCAGCACTGACCTTATGTATTTCCTGTAAGTTGTGCGTGCACTCAGGGATTATTGCCCACATTTCGGATGGGCTTGCTGTTGTCTGTCTGATTGTCTGAGTGCTTGAGTGTCATACCCTCTCAGACTTTGTTGTAGCAATGTTGATATGTGCATTCATAAGTAATAATTCTGTTCTTATACAAGTGTTCATACACAGATCACATAAGATTACAGAATTCCTGTCACAGCTGTAAAACTGTCAGCAGTGGACCTCATCATATTTTCTCACAGTCCTCACCAAGAAATGATGGGCTACAAAGGGATTTAAAAAAACAGTATCGATGTAGAGGAATAAACATGGAGTCATAAACTACTGAGAGATGTGTCATACTCAAACCATGCAGAAACTGTCTTTTCAGCCGAAGGAAGCTAGACTCATGATATATGTGTATGTATGTAAGCACATCTGTGTGTGTATATGTATATATTTGTTCGGGCGTGGTGTGTGCGTGCTACTAACTGTGCGAGAAAGGGAAAAAGCAGGAGTCCTTAAATGTCACATTACTCAGCACGGTAACTACGCTCACGACATGCGATGTGTCAGCCCACATCATCATCGCCCACTGAGCATGTGCAGAACAGGCCCCCAGCCCTCCACGTGCACTCAGAATATGCACGAGATGTACACAGGGATGAGCTTCTACAGATCCCTGAGGGTGGGAAATGCAACTTTAATCACCTTTTCTATATTTATTTATTTATTCATTTTGTTATGCTGAGCGGCGGCGTCCCCTTGGTTGTTTTTGTTATTGTCCTTACTGATTGTCAGTTTCTTTGTTGTCCCAGCGTCATTAAAGCTTCGACAGCTTCACTTGATGGCTGCACTTCCAAGGGGCAGCCATGACTCCTCATGACATTAGTGCAATTGAAACCTCTTCATCCTTTCTGTGTGTAAGTGTGTCAATTAACATTAAAGCTCTCATCGCTCTCTTTGCTCTACCTCCAGAGTCAAGTCAAGCTCCCAAAATGCATTGCCTCCAGCCATATGGTGCAGGGGCTGAAGTTCAGCAGCTATTTTTAGGTGCTTTAATATTTGTCATTTTCATCTAGCCAGCTTTGACCTAGACTCCAGTTTTTCTCTTAGCAATAAAAGATCCAAAGATTAAAGGAGCAGTACAATGCGTCAGTGATAAATAGTTGATCTGAAACACCCTCCAACACTCTGCTCCCAGGTTCAGAGTCTCTGTTTTAAAGTGTGGAGCTGTATTCATTTTAGAGGCACAAAATGTGCTGGATGTTCATAGAGGAGTTTGTTTGCCCTACAGCTGAGCGGCTGTTTCATCTCACAGCTTTAGGAAAGCCAATATTACTCTGTTTTCTAAATCAGGAGGAAAGTCAGATTTTTTTTTCAGGGCAATGGCACTGCGCTTCAGTGAACTTATTCCCTTTGACTGGATACAAAATAAGTGTGCATGCCAGCTGTGGCATCTTTTTTTCCCATTATCTGGAGATTTGGCTTTGGATACTGATTAAACATGTCCACTTAGATACTGATCTTTCAAAGCAGTTAGATGACTAGCATAAGAGATGTAAAAAGATAAATTTGATCGTCTGGTATTTGGAGTTTACCTTTTATGTATTTCACTTCCTTGAAGACTCTTCCTTCCTTTTCCTTTAAGACAAAATATCACCGTCCCTCATCCTTACCACCAAATGAAATTTCACAACCATGTAATTACAGCTGGACGCTATTAGGGAAGTGGCTATCGCATCATTCAGGAGATATTTTCTGTGTTGTTTTTCACAGACGGAAAGCACACAGTGACTACCCACACACACACACAGAAGGAAAAAAAACATTTCCCACTGTGCATAATTAGCCAGAAGTGTGAGATGCAGAATCATTGCATTCATAATGGGCTGGATAGCTTCCAGCTGATGGTGGATTGACAAGAAAGAGCAGGGGGAGCTATATTGCAAATCCATAGTGCTTCACACCCCTGTGAGAGTTTGCAGGGAATTCTTTAATGGCATATTTAACTATTATTTATCACCACAGTGGCCCACAGATCCACTAATAGCGTTCTACTGTGGCATTTTACTGCATAAAACCATCGCCTTGTTTAATTCTGTAAACTTGTTGTGGGATGCAGAGCATTTGTATGACAGTCTCATGACAGTAGGTAATTCATTGAATTGGCAGGGAAAACCCCAGAGAATTATTCCAATTTGTTACAACCCAGGTCTTATTTTTATTAGCCATGCTAATGACTTTTATGATCCCCTGACTTTTCCTCAAGAGCCATCTACAACTTGGACTGGAACAAATTGTTGTACAGACGTTGGTTCTGAACTGTTGTCAGGACCAGTTGTTTGGCAGCAGCTGAGGTGCTGAAAGGACAGCAGCTGGCAAAACTCTCTTCACCAGGCTGACCACTATCAGAAATTTACTGGACAAATATAGCTGTCCAGTAGGCTTCATGAGGATCAGTTAGGGAGAAATCATCATTGTTTATATTTATTGATTCACTGAGTTTAATTTCTCTGCCCATTGTAGTCTGCTTACAGTGAAACTGGAAACTCATAGTCACATCAGCAGCCTTGATCAGTCATTACAGATACCATTAATATCTTCACGACACAGTGGGACATTTGTGGGTTGAGTTATCTGTGGAGATAATGCTTCACAGTGCAGCAGAGGTCTAACAGCATAAAAAAAGGGGGATCTCGAGCTGACGTAATACATGTGTCTCTAAGTCAGTGTGGATTTATGAAATGGGCAAGTGACATACACACACACATTAAAGGTTACACACACATTAAAGATTATATATATATAATCCCTTGTTTCCATTTTTTTTTCAACTATACACACTCAGGTTTAGCAAGAATATTCATCAAATGGTATCAAATCACATGGATTGTTGTGTGTTTGTAGGGTTCTTGAAGACATTTCACCTCTCATCCGAAAGGCTTCCTCAGTTCTGAAAACTGGTTGGTGAGTCCCAGGTACTCAACCTCTTGGAGGTGGTCCTGAGAGTCGTTCACCCACCCTGACGTTATGCGAGTCATTAGGGTCACATGAGCCCAGGTGTGACTTGTTGGTGGGTTGTTGCCTCACCCTGACATCATGTGAGTCGTTAGGGTCGCATGTCTCAAGGTGTGAATGGGGATTAAATCTCCTGGGTAAGGATCTCAGGACTGTGTTATAGGTGGCTGACAGTTGGTGTCGTAGACCACCACTGCTGTTTAAAGATGGACGTTCCAGATGGACATTGATGGCCTCTTTTGGTCTGTTCTGTCTCTCATTCTGTCTTTTGATCTGTTTCTCACATGCACACACACACCCAGTGAAATCCTCTTGAGCCTTTACTACAGAGGTCTGGTCTAGTCTGTACCAAACTGTAATACAATATGCTTAGTCATCAGAACAGTATCAGCCACACCATCTGCACACACACACACACACGCGCACACACACAGACTGTCTCTCTCTCTCTCACACACACACACACACACACAGACTGTCTCTCTCTGTCACACACAGACACACACACACAGTCCAGTCCAAAGAGGAGCCAGCCATCCAAATATCCAAATGCAGTTAGACAGCCCCCCCACCCCCTTACCCCACTCGTCATTTTACCCCCCAATGCCAAATCCAGGCAGCGGTGCTTGTTCGTGTCCATGACAACGGCCTGAAAGTATTATATCATCAGTGAGAAGTGAGCAGGGCAGAATTTTCTTGCACACACATTTGCATTCCCTCATTCTGTGTCTTTCCCTCTTACTCAATCACACACAAGCACATGCACACACACCCAAAAGTGCCCTCTCCCCAAACCCTCCTTTAGAGCATACGGAGCTTTGCCCTGTGTTATGTAAGATTCCCAGGCTGTTATACTCAGGAGGGGTGCCATCATCACCAGTAAGATGAAGAGTGAGTAGTGTAGTAGTAGAATTTTTTATATTTTTTTTGGGGGGGGGGGTTACCGCTGCTTAGTTCTACTCAGTTAAGTTAAACCTTACACTATTTCCTCCTGATGGTTTATCATGTTCATTATAAATTGTCAGTTTTAAATTGCTAGCTAATTGACAGCTAACATGAGCAGTTTCAGCAGGCAGGACAACCCACTTAAGACACTTTGAATAAGTCACTGTGAGTACATTAGCTTATGAACACATTTTGCTCCTCAGTGAAATCATTAATGTCCATGTAGCTGATTATCTGTGTGACCTGTATGAGAGAGATAACCCACATTAATTTCTGATGGTTTCTTTGCTGTTCACTTGTCTCAACATCTTCATTTAAGGGAGGGAGTGGGCTTGGGTTGTGGTTTGGTTTCATTAGCCAGAACATGAAGGGATTATTCCTGACGTACAGCTAAAATATGCAGCAACCAGTGGCTTGCTTCGCATGGGAAGAGATCAATAAAGCGGAAGCAGGGGGCAGAAAATGGTGAAGGGGGAATGCAGCTGGGGAAAGAGGGCCTCCTGGCTATATATTTTATATTTAACGAACAGAGATTGCAGGAAATCCCCAAAGATTCTCAGGCATTACTCCTTTTCATCTCCAGCTATATGATGGTTATAAATAAACCTGAAAGATGGAAGGAGTGAGGGAGTGTTAGGTAAAGATGACGAGAATGGGTGTCCACTGGGATTTGTACAGTAGATGTGTAAGGGAGTATTCCAGGCCAAGACCATGTATAAGTCCCACTTCCGCTTCTCTGTTTCCCTCTTCATAAATAAATGCACACACTGGCACGCTGGCTCATGGTGCCTTACTTGATGCAATGACATGATCTGTAACCTCACCGGTTACAATTTTGATAACTTCTCATCTTTTTAAATTTGATGATGCTTATAAATTACTTTGGAATAATCCTCTGCATAGATGTTATAGGCAAGAGAAGACATTTTGTTAAAATGTTGTGAGGCAGTTGTCTTCCATCATGACACACTAGATGGGATAAAATGGGATGTGCCAGGTCTGTTGGGTCAAGCTGTATCATGCCATCCCAGTATTAAATTGGCTTTCTTTTCTGTTATACTATTGTAAACTAATTATCTTTGGGTTTTGGAATGTTGGATGGTTGGACAAAACAAGCAAGCAAATTTTTCCCATGGACATTGTTTCAGGAGAGCCAGCTATAAAATATTGAATTCATTTTTCCGAGACTCATTAACACTTTAAAGTGACTGCATTATCATTGTATTGAAGAGACACATTATTCATGTGTGGAGGGACATCCAACTGCAGGTGCATAATAGTGTTTCTCATCCTGACCCAGGCCCATAGACTTCACATTAGAATGATTTTAAAATTTCACAGTGCATTACGTGATGATTTACTTTTTTGTAGCTCATGATGTCCTGATGAAAATGAAACTTGCAGTACCTCATAAGGAGAGTCCAGCTTTCTTAATACATCCATACACTCTTCATAGTGAGGGTGTCGTAGGACAGAAACACACCACCTGAGACCTCCTCTAATACAAGTGACATTTATATGACGATAAAAAATCAAATGAAACAGTGAGCACAAATCTATATTAGACAAAGAAAGCCAGAGTAATAGCAAACAAGAACCTGATGAGGACGACAGGCAACATAGTAGAAAATATTACAACATGGCAGCTAGCGTGATGTGCCTCTGCATCCGAATGTGTTCAGTGTTGCATAAAGGAAAAGTGAAGGTGCCACAGAGCTCCAGCACGAGGAAAACAAACCGAACAGAAGTCATGCTACATCTCAATACAGAGCCCTTCTGTGGCTCGCAGTGGCTCCTTCCAAATTGCCTGGTAAATTAGACTGACATGGGATGAAGCAGGCAGGCGGGCAGTCAGCTCCGACAGCAGACTGAGGCAGAATGTGTCCCCCCAGCAAGCTGAAGCCTGATTGCTGATTGATACATTGACTGCCACTGATTGTGCATAGTGAAGAAGAACAGTAAGAACATGATGATTACAGAAAGGGAAACAATGGAAATCTCACTGGCCGTATGTGTGTTTGTGTTTTATGTGTGTGCGTGTGTGTCTTTGCACGTGGGTCTGTGTCTCCCTACATTTTTGCATTCAGTCTTACCATGTTTTGTGTGTGTGTGTGTGTGCGTGTGTGTCTGTACTACAGCCAGCAGGGGTAGTTCAGGCCAGAGCACCATCAGCAGCTGTTAAGGGTTCATCCCAGTGACCTCACTTAAAACTGCACTAATTACCAGGCCAACTACATCACGTTTCTTTCTCTCGCTCCTCCCCTCATGTGCACTCACTCTGTTTCCCTGCATTCTGCTTTATCAGCATGACTTTTGAAGGAATATTATTGACTGTGTTGTCAAGTCCAGGCAACATCTTTCTCACTGGAAGTTTCCCTTTTCTCCCTTCATCCATCCCTCCTCTACTCCGTTCACTACCCCCAACACACCAACACAATTTCCATCATACACCAGGGCACGTGTGTTTTTTTCCCTTCCCCAAACATCATGCATAATGCACTGCATCTCAGCCTGCATGCTGCGTGTAGTACATCAAACGTCATCGCTAATGGCAAGTGTACCGTGGAGCACCAGCAGCAGCAGCAGCAGAGTGACTCCCTTCAGGTTAAGGCTAGCAGTCTATTATTTGTGCCCACCATTCCCTTCTGCCAGTTAAACAAACTCTGCCTCAAGGACACACTCACTCTGTTGCTATGGAGTTTATGTTCAGATGGATACAGTTGAGCACACTTTACAGGCACCTGGGCAGGAGTGCTGATATTGATGATGAGCATGCGAGACATAACATTTTTATCTGCTCAATGGACAGATTTGTTAATTAAGTTTGACAGACTGTCGTAACCTAGAAACTACAATTGTGATCTAATATTTATCAAAGCTCGGCCTTTGTCTTGAATATGGGAGTGCTAACTGTACTTGGGTCATCAGCTACAGTATACATAGAGTAATTTGACCTTGACAGTTTTCACATGACATAAGGTGTCTTCTGGCAGCTCTGCAAGGATAAGTCTCCATCTCATTAATCTCTGTTGAACCTGATAGCGTCCTCCCTTTGCCTGATTGTCTTGCATGTGTTTGAAGAGTGTGAGAGTGAGTCACTGCTTACATACAGCAGTTACATAAGAAGTGAACAGGTAGGTATGGTTGGCAGAAACAAATATTTTGGTGGTGACCTTTGGGGCGTTTGGATGGATTATATAGTCATACACTGGTGGCAATATGTCCTTGTGTTGATGAATGGATTTGATGCTGTGTGACATTTAGCTTACTGTATTTTGGCTGTGGCTCTCTGCATCAGCACTAACAAAAGCAACCCAAGAATGCTTAACTTAATCTTACCTTTAATGTGAAGTGACCACTTGTGTTATGTCAGTGGTACTATGAACGAATATCACCACTGGAAAGTCACAAAAGAGAAGAGTGTGTCCCATCCCAACCTGTGCTGTATATGTGTGACAGCTCAGCCACTGACTGATATCAAAACTTACCTCTTTCTTTCTATTATTTTTCTTCCAGACCTCACCAGATCTCCACATGTTGATGAAGTCATATTGAATTTGATAAATGTAGTTTTTTGCTCAAGTTGAAACATTTAGAGCTTTACGTATATTCCTCTAAAATTTGCTTTGCATTCAGTCCGAGCACACCTTCGAAGAAAACATTAAACAGACGTGTCCACTGCCATCTTACATCACCAGACTGCTGAGAAAACTCAGAGTGTGTGAGAAAGGCTTTGTTCCCTCTTAGCTGTCAGTGTGTGTGGTGCTGCTTAATCTTCAGCCAGGACAGTGTATCTGCTCAGTGACCAGCAGAGAATAGAGAGCTCCCAAAAGTCAGTGCATGTAACTGTAAATGTGTGAAGATAAAGTGAGACATGACAGAAAACATGTGCTCAGTCAACTGTCTGTATATGACTGAGGGATTAAAGGAGGAGGAGAAGGATTACAGGGTACAGGGCTTGAATGTTTCCAAGTGCATGGGGCATGTGTGAATGCATGACCACATTAGGGTTAGTAAAATCTTAGTCTCCACACAATTAAAACTAGAAATCTCTACAAAACATGTGTCCAGCTTTCTGTAAGGAAATTACTGAGAACTGAGACTCCATGAACTGAATGAAAGCCCCTTGGGGTCCACCCCTGACATATGGTAGCATATGGAGTTAAGCAGGGAATAGCATGCTTCAGTCTGGGCACAGTGAACTCCAGCCGCTCTGCCAGTACATCCTCTTGTCATCACCATGTCCACTTAACAGGACTTAACTGCTGAGCCCTTTGTCTCACCTGCTCATGTAGGAGCACCATTCACCTCAATCTGGCTGCTCTCGCGCTGTCCACTTCTTCCTGAGTTGATGTAGGTTTCCAGTTCTGGTCGACTATAGTTATTAAAATTGTGTTATGATACCATGTCTGTTTTCTCCTCCTCTATCTCCCATTGTACTCTGGTCAGTGTGCACAGACACAGTGTTGGATGTGTTTAGTTAAATCCATTTAAGATAAGATAATCTTTTATTAGTCCCACAATGGGGAAATTTACAATTTCACACCTTCATGCCAAGTGACCATTCAATAAGCCCTGCCCTCTCTCATGACACATATATAGTTTACAATCATACCAGTGGCAGATTTACTCAAAATTCTTAGAAACAATGGCTCCTTGATTTCTAACAACATTAGATAGAAGCTTCTCCTTTCCTGCCTGGCTTGCAACCTGTTGACTCTGCTGGCCAAAATGACAAGTGGCACTGGTTGATTTTATCAGCTTAGCTATTGCAAGCTAGCTAATGAAACTAATATTATCTCTATAATTTGGATGAAAATGCCATCTCCAACTGCCTTTTTTATGTTTCCAGGTACTGTAACTTGTTCAAATGTGAGAAGGGATCTAAAATATACACTGGATGACTACATACATAATATCATGCTAAAAGACTTTGGGCTAAAGCCACACAAAAGTCATCTCTCTTACCAGTTGATGATAAAAAAAAAAACATATTGTTCTTGTATTGCTGTGTAGAGCTAGTTAGAACTGTTTTTACCATTCATTATTAACTGTTGATTCTAACAGTTAAACTGATGGGTGGCACAGTGGTGCAGTGGTTAGCACTGTTGCCTCACAGTGAGAAGGTTGTGGGTTCCAACCCCTGTTTGCCTGGGGCTTTTCTGTGTGGATTTTGCATTTTCTCCCTGTGCATTTGTGGGTCCTCCCACAGTCCAAAGACATGCAAATTAGGTTAATTTGTGACTTAAAATGTAGGTGTGAATGTGAGTGTGAATGGTTGTTTGTCTATATGTGTTGGCCCTGTGATGGACTGGCGAGTCCAGGGTGTACCCTGCCTCTCGCCCAACATCAGCTGGGTTAGGCTTCAGCCCCCCTGTAACCCCTAAGGATAAGAGGTATAGATAATGGATGGATAATTTTAACAATCCAGCAAGACAGATGTAAGATTTATGCTTTATTGTTTGTATTCAGACTGAATGCTTCACTTTTAACAGGACAAGAGAGAGGGATTTTAGGGTCTCACCAGTGTTTAGTGAGTGTAACACTATGTATTATTTGCTGGAGTTTGTGTAAACTTCTCTAAACCCAATTATGGGCAGGACAGAGCTACTAACATTAGGCTTAAACTCTGGCTTTTTGGCAAATGGTTACTTTGGTCATAACCAGTGGCCAAAAGTAAAGTCATAACCTAGAAACTGTCCTTTAAGTGTATAGTTCTTTATGTTTTCAACATATCTACATACCATTCAGAAGGAGCTAGGTGCTGTGAGGTGGAACCTTTCAGTGTTGATGTGCATTAAACACTTTGTTTACATGAAGGTTCAGTGGGTTTCTTGTGGTAGTGTGCAGCTCTGCATCGCATCCACACATGTACTCACCTCTCGTGGGAAATTGGGCTTCAGGCCTCTTGGGACAGTAATTAGCAGAATGGGTTTAATCTGCAGGCTCTTTGAAGACTTCAGGAGACTGTCAGCTTCATCATTCAGATTTTTTGAGTCTGTCTTTTTGAGTCTTGTTTTTTACACCTTTACACTTACACAATACTAATGTATTACTACCTCAGGTGAATTTTAGGGCAATTTTACTTCAGATGGGAGTGTTGTTTTTTTCACATCTACACTGAGAACTAATTCCTATCATGAGAGCTGCTTGTTGTTTCACTTCACACACTAGCCTGGCATTTTTGCTGGACTGAGCCTGAGCTACCTAACACTGGCTTGTAACAGTAAATATTAAACACATCCAGCTGTCGCTGTGAGATGGCCGTCTGTTCTGCTGCTCGGTACCCTCTGTGGCTTTTTACAGGCTGCTCTGCACTGTGTTAAGCTTAAGAAGTTATAGCAGTAGAACATAGTGCAGAGGAGGACTGTAGCCACTCTAACACAGCGAGATACTGTTGATGCAAATAGGTCACCAGAGTCCAAAAAGGGGGGAGAGTGGGAGAAAACAGTGGGAAAGTAGAGAACTATTCTTTCCACTCATATCTCTCTGCAGCATGTTGTGAAGGAGTAGAGGCTGAAATAAGATTAAGAGTAGGTGATGTACCTAATGATAAACTAACCAAACATTCTTAACTCATAAATTGGTTTATTTATTAATTCTATCACACACTCATGGTTAGCCTACCTGACTCTTAAGTGAAAGTGAATGTCAGTTGGTCCATCATGTTAGCAAGAAGGGCTGTACCTGACTAAGGATTTTGTCAGTTGAGTCAGATTTGTGGACATAAAGTTGGCTCCTCGTTCATCGCTCAGTTATGAAATCTTACCTTTCCGTGGAGTGTCTTTCCTGCCGGGGTGCTGACACTGTCAGCCTGTTTTAACTTGCCATAACAAAGTTTATATTTATTATTGATTTATATAAAGTTTCTGCTTAAGCTGTGCTCGTTCCCAAGACAAGCATGCAGTTTTCAGCAGCCAGAACTTACCTGACACCGGAGTATCAGAGCAGTCAACAGAAACGGGTCACTCTGGACTGCCTCGTGCTGTCTGGTGTTGCTCTGCCCTATGTTTTAATCTAGTCTACTTCCATCGCAGTAAGTTTTGTGGTTTGGTCATTTTAAGACAAGATTTGGATGTAAAGTATACAGCCTGTCCCTGTGGTGCTCCTGCAGTGCTGTGTGTGTGAACTATGAGGCAGCTAAAAAAAGGTGTAACGACTTGTTGACGACATTTTTGAGTCGAATCAGGGACTTCCTGACCGATACATCAAATAGTTGAGTTTTAGGGGGCAGCCCTATTATTAAGTATCTCTTTCTGTCAACTATTGGATTGATTGCCATGAAATTTGATCCAGACATTTATGACCCCTCAGGATGAACTGTAACAACTTTGGTGGTCCTCTGACTTTTCAGCAGGTCAAAACTTCAATTTGTCCAGTATTTTGCTTTTAGGCCAAACTGTTGCAAAACAAATGTTATTTGTGGTAAGTGCTAGTTACCAATTATTAAAATGCTAACATGCTAAACTACATGTAAGACTTTCAATGGAATTCTACAATGTGACAACGAAGGAACACAAATGAAGGCATCACTTGCTTGTCTACTTGTAGTGTCCAAAGAAGCATGCAACAAAACTGTCTGCACAAAAGAAGTCAGAGATGCAACAAAGCCTAGTAATCAATCTGCTGTCTTTGTTACATTCTAATAAATTCAGATTCAAATGTGATCACTGCAACAAATCTGAAAAGATGCAACCAAATTACTCATGCGTTGCCTGTTAAAGTTCCACATTTCACTGAATTCTCTCTCAAGTTCTTTAATGTGTAAGTTGGACTAAATACTGATGAAAGATGACACAGCTCAATACCACTGTAATAAAAAGACAACAAAAATCAAATCCTAATGTAATGTGTCCATTTTAACATTCAAAACATTTCAACAAGTCACAAAACAACACGATCAAAAACACAGCCTCTCTGATCTGTGAAATTATTAGTGTAATAATGGAGTGCTAGAAGATTAACTTGTTGTATTGCTGGCTCAGCGACTGCTTGCCTTGCCACTGAGTCTCCCAAACTATACCAGTAAACATGACAAACTTTATCTGCAAAACTTCTGCCTGTTAGCATTCTCATTGTGAGTATGTTAGCATGCTGACGTTAGCATTTAGCTCAAAACACCTCTGTGCTTTGTTTCATTAAAATTGTTTGGTTTTTTTTCCTTTTCATTATTTCAAACTCCTGCTGTGAAAAGTTTGCTTGTACTGCCAAGTGCGTTATTGGTAATGACTTGTCAATGATTGCACCGGCTTTTCTTGAACCATTTAACAAGTAAACCATCTTATATTAATCTCATGTTGTCTGCCTGAGATGTCTTGGGATTTTCACCATTTCATTTATTTATTCGCTCTTTATTTAACCAGGAAGATCTCCTGAGATCAAGATCTCCTCCTAGCTAAAATGGTGTCAATTAACACAGACCCAAACACTCACTTTCACACAGTATTCAGCATTCACACAGAACCATGTTGTTGTGTTGTGATGAGAGTACCTCTCTGATTTATCACCTAGTCAGATCTGCTCAGATGTTTGTATATCTTCCACAGTCGTCAAATATTTGTGATTCTGATGTTGCCATTTGTTGCACCACATGCTAGCAATCATTAGCATTAGCCCAACTCTCAGCCCAGCCTGGTGCCTGGTTTGTCTTTCCCAGAGAATAGCGTAGGTGCCGAAATATGTAACAGATGTTAGCAGTGGTCTGTGAATGGGCTCCCGATTTGTGTGGGAGGAGACGATGACAGGGGCAACTTGATGCTTGCGGAACGAGAGGCAAAGGTTCCTCTCTGGTAGCCAAGTGCTTGTCACTGGTCTTGGCAGGAGGGGAGGGACTGTGGGGCTGGGAGAGGAGGGAAAGTCAAAAGCCAAGGAGAGGGGGTAGAATAACTCCAGCCACCTTTTATATAGCCAAACCCCCTCTTTTTCACCTCTTTCTGTTTTCCCCTCACACTCCATCTGTGTGCCAACTTTCCACTTTTCTCTCAGTCTTGCTCTCCCCATCTTTCACTTGCACACAGTTGTGCTCTCTTGCTCAATTGTGCTCACATTCCCATGCAGAGAAGTGGAGTTAGCAAATTGCGGTTAAACTCCCACCACCTTTTCTCATTTCTCCTTTGCTCTCCATCCTACTTCCCATCCTACGTACCCTAAATATCCCTCACTCTATTTTTACTGTGCTCTCTCTCCTCTTTGCCCTCACTTTGTCCTCCTAACGCTCATTTTTTCCATTTCTCTATTGTCTAGTTGCTCTCTGAGGAATCATAACACAGTCCTTGGAAGGGCACACTTAGACTGTCACACACACTTGGGCAAGGTACTCTCTGGGCAAGGCTCCTTGTCAGTACACATGAGTTCAATGGGTTTCTGTGCTCATGGGGTTGACCTCTCTGCTGGGCATTGGAAATATGTTCCCTGTACCATACTCTGCATAATCACACATACATACACACAAACTCACATACCGTATGTGAATTGTTCTTACCCCATTTTTTGTCCCGTCCAGCTCTGCACGAGTTCCCTACGGACCTCTTCTCACACAAAGAGCGAACAGAAGGAGCTGTGGCCCTACATGTCCTGTGTGTAAGTTTGCCTTCACCTTTACCACTCTACATTCTTGTGCCTGGATTTCAACATGTAAGTGCACAAATGACCTTTTACAGTTTTCGCAGAACACTTTTACACCACACTGTAAAGGATTAAAGTGTAAACAAAACAAACAATGAATTGATCCTACTAACAAATATGATCTGTGTATCTAAAGCCTGGTACATTATTCCTCTGTGCCATGGAACTACAGTGTTGCCCACAAACTATTGAAGTCACTGAGCCACACTGTTGTCCTGGGTGATATGTTCTTTCATTAACATGAACATAGGCACCGTCCTGCTCGCATAAATACTCCCTAGAGCAACATATGTATATTAATCAATGGCTGGAAATAGTACACGACAAACTCTGTATTTACTTCTGTTTCATTATCATGCTGCTGGAGTTCCCAGCTGTTTGAGGAAATTACTGAGCTTGTTTAAATAATAAAAGTTATATTGTTATGACACAATTGTGATTAAGTAAGATTTATTTCTTTATTAGAAATCAGCTTGCTTGGGGCGGAGTACCAGAGTGAGGACCTAAAGAAATAGGAGTAGAGGGATGGACTAATACATTATTGTTTTTTGTTTAATCATAGGATTCATTAACAATATGATAAAAAAAAAAAAGTATAGTATACAAACTCTAATTGATTCCAGCAACACTGTTAGACTCACAGCAGAACCAGAGATGCCATTTTTATTATTCCACTCATTCTTCTTCCGTGTTAAAACCTGACACCTACATTACCCACAATGTAACTAGACCATTGACCGTTTGGTTGGATGTACTATGCTCTCCATCACATGAAAACAGACTTTGATGAGTAAAATTTGGAGCTCCCCTTTAAAGTCAACAACTGCAGCACACAGTCCCTCTCAGTACCTGTCGTGTTTGAGTTTTTCATTAAGTCACAGGATACTGCTGCTATCATCCAAAGCAAGGCTAAGTATAGATATTTCATCCCTATGGCTGAGCAGAAAAGCATCTGAATCTGTAGCACGATGTTAGGCCCAGTCAAGTCCTCCCCTTCTCCTCTCCTCTGCAGCAGCATGTCACTGGTTTAACACGCACGACCACCCACACAGGCCTCTTCGGCATTGGCCCAGCAGGGGTCAAAACGCAAGGTTAGGGCTACAATGGAGCCCTCTGCTGTCACTCTTAACATGACTGGCACAAAGCATGCAGAATGTTCCACTACATGATGACCCATGTTGTGTTGTGCTGTTGCTAATAGTCTCTTGGGGGCTAACTGTAATGGAAGCTCATGCCAGCAGAGCAGCGTCTCTAGGGAACTTTGCTGTGCATAAACAGAGCACTAAGATCTACTGAATGGGCCATTTTGCCCCTACATGTCATGTAAGTAGTGACATTATAGGCAATGTCACTACTTACAGAGCACCCACCCTCAGAGTTAGCCTTTTCCTGCAGGAAGAGGGCGAATAAAAGTAACCTTTTCTAGTATGCTAGGATATTCACAAAAAAAAAAAAAAACATAGTATATTATCACCAGCTATTTGCCTGTGATGTCTAACCTTTAAAGTAATGTACTCTGTCATTTCATAGCAGATGTTACTGTACTTTTCTCTGACAGAACAGCATGCTCCATAGTTTTAGGAAGGACAATCAGGGCTAATACCTGCAGTGCTAATATACGGTATAGTTGTAATGTAGTCATACCTTTGCTTACTTTTTAGAAAAGTAAGTTCAATCCTGACCATGGGAACTGTAAATAACCTTACTTTAACTCAAGGCCCTCTTACAAGCTTTTTCTGGAGCTTTAAACTACATCTCCTTAGCCTTAGCAGCAAATAAAGTCCTTGTGACTGCTGCTGAAGATGAAATGCAGTTGAAAGCTGTCTTGTTTTGTCCAACCAACAGTCAAAAAGATAAATATATTATTTTTGCAATAATATAAATGATACAACAAAACACAGAGAAGCAGCAAATTCACACATTTGAAAATATGGAAACAGACAAATTTCATAAAATAATTTTCATAAAAACATGCACCATCAGACTGAAAGACAGCTTCTTCCCCTGAGCTGTGAAATTCATCTCCCCCCTGCAGACACACACACACACACACACCACTTCCCCCCTGCAGACACACACACGCAGACCACCGGACCCCTGCAGGCACACTCACACTCATTCACTGTGCCTTAAAAGACCGGAACTTGCACTGTGCTGCACTTTCGTACATTCCCATGCTGCTAAGATCCATTGCAGATTTCATTTTATCCATTGCACATTTTTCTGTTTATTTTATTTGAATTTACATATATATAGTGTGTCTATAGTTGGTTTTTCTGTCTGTATAGTAAAGTATTGTGTCTTTGTCTGTCTTTTTCTTAAGCTGAAAGCTACCAAACAAAATTTTGTTATGTGTATGCATAATGACAATAAAGAATTATTGATTCTTGAAATGATTACTCGATTATCAAAATTCTTGTTAACTGATTCTCTGTCAATGGACATCAAGAGAATCAATTCATCAACCTGTAGTTTTTATGTTTTTAAATAATTTAAAGGAATTTTTAAAAGCATTCATTCATTCTGTGAATTCATTGTTATTCTGTTAAAACATTTAAGGTTACTTGACAGCTCAAAACACAAATGTTAGGTCTTGAACTGGCACTTGTTGCCCCTGTCTTGTGTCTTGGCTTCAGACTAACCTGTCTTGATTTGGGACCTGAGGACAAAGACTTAAGATACTTGTGACTCTGTCCAGCTTTTGCACTTGACACTGTTGTGCACAGTTGTATAAATGTACTGGCAGCCCTCTCTCCACCTGCAGCTTCTCTCCTTTACTATTAATCAGACAGTACTCCTACTCCTTGATTACTTTCCTTCCTTGTTAAATGTTAATTATAGAAAGGCACAAAGCTTTACAGTATGAAGAAAAAAAACTAAAGCAAAAATTCTCAGTGTGGCTGCATGACCGTACTGGTAATTAGGGAGTACTTGTGAATATTTATTTTCTTGCTAATTACTGGTTAAATTTTAAAATAAAAGGCCTTATGAAGCCAAATTGTGAAAAACACCTTAAAGTCTGAAAATGCTTTCAAAAAATAACTAAGCACATAATAGCACAGATGTCATGTCACCATGTGTGTGTTGTTGGAATTATACTGCATTTGTGCAGTAGCAGCATATGGTGTTAGTTCAGGCATGTTGATTTAAATACTGGTTTAGATATCTGCCGTCTTTTTGTTGTATTATCCTGTGATTCAGCCAGAAGTGAAGCTCCTGTGAGCTGATTCCAGCATCAGTCAGGGATTCTCATTGATGTTTCTAGTGTTGGATTCAGCTAAAAGACAGAAAACTGCTAAATGTTCTGTATTAGAGCTTTGTTTCTGAGTTTTAATATCACAGTATTTTATTTTCAACTGCTGTTCTCTTGACAGCTATTCTGCTGACCCCCTCCTTTTCTGTATGGCTCATTAATACAGGCGTCATCACTTCTCAGAGACGATTTGCTCTCAAAAACACACACAACTCCAGATTTAGGTACTTCCATTTCTTCATGCACACATAAAACATATGCTCAAATAGAACAAATGTACATTCAGCATACACTTGTTCACACACTGACAGCCACACACATGCTCACAGCTACGGTGGGCTTGAGATAGTGATAAAGGCTGTTTTCCCTACCATCTATCTCAACCCTAAATCAGAATCCAGATTAAACCTAGTCATCAGGATTACATGAGACCTTTGACCTTTTGCTTACCCTGAACTGACAAATCCCCACATCAGTGTCTGATGGCCTTGGGCCTATGGCACTTCTTTCTCTCTCTCCCTCTCTCTCTCTCACACACACACACGCACACACTGAAAGTCATTCAGTGTGTGGACTCAGTCATAGCACTCCTGCAGGTGTTGGGTAGTTCAGCTCACTTTCCCTGCTTTCAGAAACAGGAAATAGAAGAACTGCTAGTGCACAGTAAGATGTGACTCAGTCCTGAGCACAAAAGAAAAAAAGGGACATTCGTTCTTGTCATTCTTGCTGTATGCGGGTCTTTGAAAGGTTCATTATTACAAAGTGTAAGAATATTCATGAGTTTTCTTTGTTCACACATCTCCTGTCATCACTACCTGACATTTTCTCTCTTGATCATTGCCATCTGTTTTTCATCTCCATCCTGTCTCGATTTTCTCGGTGGTCTGTATTGTATGAATTATGTAATGCTAAGGAAAGGTGTTGTAGGTATGCAATAATACGCCAGGAAATTTAAAAAAAAACTAGATTATTAAAGTTATAATGAGCCCTGCCATGGTAATATTATGCAGAAGATTTCTCAAAGGATATTTATTAAAATTAACTTGTGGTGTTCCACAAGGGTCAATGTTAGACCCATTATTGTTTGTTTTCTCCACAAGTGATATTTGTATTCAGTCAAAGAGTAATTTGATATATGTACAGAAAAAAACTTTTATTTTAACAGTCAATTCACAATCTGTGGTAATTATATATTCACAAAGCAAACTTATGATGAATGTTGAAATTGCAACATCCTCTGAAATTAAATTTTTGAGAGTGACAGTAGATAATAAACACAGAGCAAAAATTTCAGCCTGGTATGTTTTCCCTAAATGTGGACTTGTGGAGAGGTATGGGGAAATAAACTATAAACAAATACAAATACGATGTCCATACTGAAAAGAGCCAACAAACCCATTGTTATTAAATGAAAGGGTCCAAAGTTCAGACATTTGGCAAATTTTAAAACTGTGGAAACTATGTATAAAGTCAAAAAAGTACAACCTTACCTAAAAAGTGAGGAGAGAGAAAATCCATGTGACTTCAGAGGCGTGGGCATGTTTATAAAACAAAGGGTGAAGAGGACAGCCAAAGGGCTGAATTTAGCATGCTGATGGATAAATAATATACTGAACAAATATATTGTAACAAATAATAACACATTATTTTGTCTGTATGTGTCTGATATTGTTCTCTAACATGGGCTAGGGGACAGTTAATTTCAGCAGAGAAATAAGAAAAATACAAATATAAGTAACCTTCCCTCCCAGGCCTGTTTAATGCCAGTATGTTTTAAAAGTGAAAACTAACTTCACTATTTAAAAATGTAAATAGTGTGGTCCCACACTCATGCTATTCAATATTTCTTTTAATATTTGATGCATTAATGTACTGCACTGCATTTGCATGGGATCAGATCTCTGACGCTTTAGCCTTCAATTAGTAGACTTGTTTCATTTTTCATGGTAATTTACATATAAATTTAATGTCACAGTGAGAGCAGAGAGTTATTTTTAAGGCAACATTCAGGGTACACACAGATATTTGTTCAAAATGGAATAAAAAGCAGGAGGAGACATAAACGGTGGTGAACAACGTGATCTTACAAATCACAGCTGGCTTTACATTATGACAGCTGACAGTATGGAAGAACCTATCTTAGCTTAGGGATTATGATCACCCTATCATAAGACATGAATCACACAAACAATGTCCCTGATCCCTGGAAAATGTATCATTTTGTCTCTCCCTCTCTCTCTCTCTCTCTCTCTCCCTCTCCACAGACCATTTACATGTTCTGTGCCCTGGCTCTCGTTTGTGATGACTACTTTGTCCCTTCCCTGGAGAAGATATGTGAGGTATTACGCAGTATGCTTTTCAAACAACTACTTGTAGTATTTTCAAATGAAATATCATCATTGAGCTGGAACTTTTTATGTTGGACATTCAAGAAAACCCAGGTAATGAGGAGTCTTGCTCTTAGACAAACAAATCTTAACTCCACTTACTTGCCAGAGTTTTCAGTCGCATCTCACTAATGTCATAAATACAAGTCATCTTTATTTATAGTTTCATACAATAATATAATTACTGTCTTTATGCGTATTTAATAAATGTATATCTTCTGGTCACACACAAATCCAAATAAAAGACACTGATCATAATGTTATATGTTGATGTACAAAATGTCACCTTTTGGACTGCATAGCAGAAGAAAGAAAGAACTGCATATGCTACAAGCCACATTTTTATCCTTATGAAGAGCTTTTTCCATGTGCAAACTTTAGTGGATCTTAATGATGAGCTCAAGGGTCAAAGGTCAGCCAATGACTGATCTCCTGTTGTTTGTGTGTTAGACTAGATTTTCAAACTGCTAGCTCCTGTGGAAAAATGAACTTTACATTTGTCTCTTCCCCTGTTCTCTCCCAGCGTCTCCAGCTCAGTGAGGACGTAGCTGGGGCGACCTTTATGGCCGCTGGCAGCTCAGCCCCTGAGCTCTTCACATCTGTCATAGGTACAGTGTTTCCTTCATCCATCCCTCCCTTTCTTCTTGACCTCCTCTGTTCTAACTGAAACACATGCTGCAATACTGTAGCTGCATTAAGGAGGAAGCCTTTTAAATGGATACTTTACTTTAAGGATTTCATCAAGACACTGCAGTGAAACATGGCTTTCAATACACTGAATAGTGAATCAACAATATTAAGAACTTTTACACACTTGAGACAAGACTTGACCGTCACACTACATTACTGTGTCCCTTATGTAAAAATCTAATAAAACATATAGACTGTGTTTAGAAGATTTAACATACTTCTCATTTGATTTTTAAAATGTATGCAATTTTAGGCCCCAAATTAAAGATTTTCTTCTTTTCTCTGTGTGTGTGTGTGTGTGTGTGTGTGCTGGCTCATTCTCTCCCCCAGGGGTTTTCATCACCAAAGGTGACGTGGGTGTAGGGACCATCGTGGGCTCAGCCGTCTTCAACATCCTCTGCATTATTGGTGTGTGTGGCTTCTTCGCTGGCCAGGTATGATGTCATAGCACCACTGTGACCAAGTCTACCACTGACCTGGTGACATTTTCACAGAGTCCAACTGGCTGCCCTAATGTCACCTTTACATATTCAGCCACATAAATACAAAGTGCTAGAATGTACTCATCAGAATAATGCAGGACACACATACACACTGCAGATTCGTGCATGCATGATTTTATGTGTCTGACAGCAACAAAGTAAGTGTCCTTCAATATAGTTAGATTTTTCTCATCATTCATATAACTTTTCTGCGTCATATTAATATTATAAAATAAGAAAGTTCAAAATGAAAACTTGAACTCCTGAAATATAAAAACACTGATACACTGAACACTGTACACTGATTATGTTTTATTCTTTTCATTCACGCATTTGTTTGTAGAAAATTCTGTCAGTGGTACACACAGAAATTTTTCTAATATATATATATATTTTTTTTTTGGTTTCTTAACCAGCCACATGTACAACATCACATCAGCATGAAGACATACAAAGATAATATCGTGCAGCCTGGCTCTGATGTTATCTGATATGCCATGGAAATGAGCAGGGAACACGAATAAGCTCTCTGCTCTGAAAAATATATGCACTGGCCTCCAAACAGTGATGCAATCCCAGATTGTGCATTACGTAATCACAGTGAGATAATGAGGGAGAAGGGCAGGCGGTGAGATTGGGCTTGGAGGGATGAGGTGCAGAAAATCATCTTCAGGCCTAGAAATGCACCTCACTACTGTTTATTACCTTTGGCTGGCTGTTCGTGGCAAGTTCCTTCTACAAAGAACTGTTGTACAGTGAAACAGAACACAAGCAAACATTTCAAGCTTTGTTATGCTCTAACTTTACCCTCTGGCTCACAGCAGCAAACGGCTCCACAGTTGGGAGTGGCACATTCAAGATGTGATTTCTGACCCTCCACTTATGTATACAGTATGAGCGCTGTGTGGGAGAGTATTACAGTGTTAGTCACTGCACTGTGGGCTCCTGCATTGTATCTGATTACATAAAGTTGGTAAACACACCAGCACCTTTTCTACATAGGATGGTACCTTGCAATTGGCTTTTTTACTGACTGTGATTCAGGAGGTTAAGTAAGAGCTTGTCTGTTTACATCAGTATAGTAATGATGTCAGAGGCGTCAGCTGTGCTTATCTCTGTTTCCTTTTTTTTCTTTGCAGGCAGTGAAGCTCTCTCATTGGGCTCTACTCCGAGATTCCATTTATTATACATTTTCTATCACGGCCCTCATTGCGGTAAGAGCTTATACACATGCATAAAAGTACACAAGGCGAATGATTGGGTCTGTGGTGATTGCAGAAATCTGCAGAGATATTTACACTGCCTCTTATTATAAAGCATATAAGCCCAATTTGAAAGTGCAGCTCATGATGCTCAGCTTTAGTACCAATACCCTATTTGTACTTTCTGCCCCAGAAATATTGCCTAGATTGTAAAAAGTCAATTAGAATATACAGGTACTGTATGTCCACTATTAATGTAGATTTTTAGCAGTTTTTCAATCACAGCAGAATATAAAACAAAACATTAGGGAGTCTCATGAGAGACTGAAACTGGGTCTTAAACCCACAACACATTCTACTTCACAGCTGTTTTTAATGCTTTGTATTCACATTAGAAAAGTCCGAATCATGTATAATCAAAAGTTTGCCTTTAAAAAACTCTTGTTCTCAGTGGTAGAGCAGTGGTAAAAAGTTACTATGTAAATTTACCCAGGTGTTACACTTAAACACAGTTTTGTAGAGGTACTTTTTACTTCACTCTGTCTAAGTATAGTTAAGTACTTTCAAGATAAAGATTTTTATTGGCCAAGCTTCTAAAGTATGATAGTAGACTAAACAGCTTAACAGGATGTAAAGTAGTTAAAGTAAGCTCCACCTGGACCAACTACAACATTAGGAATCCTCAATATTATACACACAAAAACAGATTAATCAGCAGCAAACTCGCATCACTCTAATATGACAGTGTCACAAGGTAATCCATAATTTTCTATATTCCATGTGCAGCATGCTACAGAGGAAACCTCAGAAGTGACTGCAGACTAGAAAAGAACAGTGTGCCTTTTCAATGTCTGTCTTTCTTTTAATGAAATGGAGTAAACCAAAAGGTCATGCATGCTTTGACCTTTTTTCTGGCCTTTTAAGCTCTGGATGGGTCATGCCCTCTAGTGGAGTAGACGCAGAAATACAAAACTAATTTGACTTTCAATTACTTCCTTCACCTAATCTCTCCTTTGTCTTGCCTTTTTAGTTCATCTATGATGAGAAAGTGTGCTGGTACGTAGTGTTTTTTGTAGAAGCCTCAATATATATAAGATTCTTAAAGTGCTGGATCATTGTACACATTTTACTGACTTTGTGTTCATGTACCAGGTGGGAGTCTCTCGTCCTGATTCTCATGTATGCAGTCTATATCCTCATCATGAAGTGAGTGTCATTCTCAGAAACCACTGATGCTTTATGTTAACTGATTGGCTGTACTTTGTTTTAAAAAGCCGTGTTCCCTTTTTATCAATTTGTCATTGTCAGATTTAACGGCAGGGCACATCGCTATTTCGATCGTCGAAAGAAGAGCTCTGTGAATCTGGCCAATGGGCTGACAGGAAGCACTGATCTGGAGGATAATGTGACATGTGATGCTACTGCAGTCCTGCTCAAGAAAGGTATCAGAATGTGTTCTATTTCTCACAGGCTTTGCCCTCTAACAGGACTCTGCAGGTTTTAGCTGCTTGTCTCGACGCACTGAAATTTGCATAAAGGCAGCTGGGGCACCACTCCTCATCTATTTTTGTTCTTCTCCATGGAAAGATAGTCATGGATGACTTTATTGAATTAGTTCCGTGCATCTTGTCCTGGATCAATGGAGCGCTGGATCCACAAGCATATCCCTTATGTTGTTGTTGGTCAGAAAAAACATCCTCTTTGTGATGAAGTGATGGTGAGCAGGAAGATTTCACCCTATTCAAAAACTTAACAAATACCTGCAGACCAGCTTCAGAGATCAAGTTAGTGTCGCCCCTGAACTCAACAAACTTGTGGAGAAGTGTAATTAAATTGAAAAGTTGCCGGTCAGCAGTTGAGTTGCTCTCAATGCCTCGCATAGCATAAAGAAGACCTTCACCAGGGATGTTGCCAATGCCTTTGGCCATGTCATGGCTTTATTTATTGCCTGCATCTGTGTCTATCTGGCTAACCAGCCAAACAGTCCTCAGCTGTCAAAGAAGGGACTGTTTTAGCCATCTAACACTTCCACAGATTAGTCTAATGCCTGCCGCTGTCTCTATGCCCTCAAAGATAAGGTAACGTATGGGGTCAACAATAACTAAGAGAGGAGAGCAGTGCAAGATGCTGGCTAAGGTTCCAACCTTCTACAGCATAGCCTGCTCCGTCAGCTTGTTCTGCATCTGATACTCTGACTGCTGCTCCTGTGAGAACAAGTGACCCTGCTAAGTTGTTCCTTGGGGTGTGCTGAGAAGGCAATAAAGAGAACTAGGGTGGCAGGTGGCAGTTGTTCCAGCAGATGGTTGCCAGGCTGGATGTGTTTGAATGTGCAACATCACAAATGGTCCCCACAGTAGCCAGCAGGGACCTGGACTACTGGATGGTTCTTCAGATGTTTGCAGATGAAATGATACCAGGGTGATTTCTGTGTTCACAGATGCCTCTCTGACATGACCTTATCATCATGTCTTACTGTAACAAGGCTGGTGGGTAGTGTATGACCTTTAGGGGAAAGTGGTCACATGAACCTACTACAGCTGACAATGACATTGTTAATAACATTAACTGCAGCAGTTCCAGTCAGTGCTCAGCAGAGGAAATGTATTGGTTACAACCAAGGGAACTTTATTTGCCTGTGTCAACACACAGGATGAGGTTCACACTGAACTGCTATTGTAGACTTGTGAGAGCCTTTGGACACTGATTGTATTACATGTCAGGCCTAGAAAAATGCTGAGATTATATCCAAAAGTGGAACTGTATGGACATTGAAACTTGTCCTGACACTGCCAGGAATGTTTGACCAGGTGGAAATGAAACTACATACATCAGACACAGCACACATCACTTCTGTTTACACCTACTTACTCCACAAAGATGCACACAGAAGCTGTTAATGTGCAACAGAACATGGACATAGCTGTTGGTAAATCCCTTATTAAACATAGACCTTTGTGTTTGTGTTGCCATATGTGACTTTGTGTTGGTAGGGAGGCACAACAACCGGCAAGTGTTTGCCAGCAACCATTTACCATCCATTATTTATTATTACTCAGTCTTTCCACTGCTCTTTGTATAATTCTCCAGGTTGGTAGGTTGTTATCACATGTATAGGTCTATAAATGTACAGTATGGAATATGATGGATAGCACTTTTGGGTTTCATTCAACAATGCTTGGGGCCTTTCTGTGTTGAGTCTAAATGTTCTCTCTGTGTATCTGAAAGTTCCATTTTCTTCCAACAGTCCAAAGAAATGCAGGTCAGGTGAACTGGAGATTGTAAATTGCCTGTAGCTGAGAATATGAGTGTCAATGTTAATCTGTCCATGTGGTAGACTGCTGTGTTGTCATGCATCTCTCACCCAATGAGCACTAGAACAGACTACAGCTCCCTGCGACCTTGATCAAGATAAGTTGGTGCAGATTCGTGTTTTAGAATTCATGGAAGATTAGTTTGCTAGTTCTTCATTTTTGTAAATGCACAAAAATGTGAAAAAATCTAGACATACTGTTACTCTTGTGCATAGATGGTATGTTCCAGATATTGTCCCTCATACACATTTTTTGTACACACCTTTTTATACAAGGATTTTTATTTAAAAAAATGTATTAAAAATCTATAAAAATCTCAGCAAGTTCATACTTGTATTAGTCATCACAAGCAGCATAGGTTTTACAAACACCAGTGAAAATGTTCTAATCCAGTATGAAAACTGAAAACATAAACAGTGTGAAACTCTTAAAGGGTATTCAGGGTCACAATAAACAGTTTGCACTGCAGTCAGATGAACATTGTCTGTTATTTCTTACCAGCTAACTTCCACTGTAAGCCGTCAGTGCTGATGGTAGATGAGCTGCTGTCTGCGTACCCCCACCAGCTGTCTTTCTCCGAGGCCGGCATGAGGATCATGATCACCAGTCATTTCTCTCCCAGAACCCGCCTCACCATGGCCTCTCGCATGCTCATCAATGAGGTACATATACACTGACCTATACGTGGTGTGTATATTATCTTGCAGCATGTAAAACTACTCAAGTTGTTTGAAATTGAATGACTGCAGAGCTGCTCTCAACAGAAATGTAATTACTAAAGTTACTTTGAAAAATCCAGAGTCTTAGAATAAATACAAACCAAATAACACTGTCTGAGAGTGAACTGATTCTTCATTTTCTTTTGGATTTTACAGCCAGCATTTTCACCCAGACACCTGTCTACTGCAGACTACAGTCTGGATGTAAATCTAAACCAAACAACTGAATTTGTGATTTTGACAGAAGGAGAGGAGAGAAAATTAACTCCTGCTTCAGACAAATATAAGGGACTCTTTCTGATTTTTATTATATGAATTTAAAAAATCAAAGCAAACTGAAGTTAACTGGGACTCAAGTGATTCTGTTAGAGTATCACTGACAGCACAGTGTTAAAGGAACTACTGTAATGATATCTCACTGTCGTTTCTAATAATGTTTTGTTTTCACTTCCAGAGACAAAGACTGATCAACACGACAGAGACTCGAGTCAACCGCATCACCAATGGTGACTCGGATTCAGCGAGCAGGACTCAGGGGAGGCGGGGCTTAGAGAATGGGATGGGAGGGGCTGAGCAGGGTTTGAACGGGAGGTGCAGACTTCAGCGACTGGAGTCTGGGAACGAGACAGAGAATGAAAATGAGGATAATGAGAACAATGAGAATGATGAGGAAAGAGAGGGAGAGGATGATAGTGGAGGTCCCCTGGTGCCATTCAAAGTTCCAGGTACAGTACAGATGACATTTTGAAATAAAACTGTTCTTTGTTTTAGTGCTATCATAATATCTATTATCCTCTCACTCCAGCCGGAGTGTGTAACAAGCTGAAGTGGCTGACCATGTGGCCGCTGTCCCTGCTTCTGTTCCTCACTGTGCCCAACTGTGCCAAGCGGCGCTGGGAGAGATGGTTCATGGTGTCCTTCTTCACTGCCACCATCTGGATTGCTGGCCTCTCGTACATCATGGTCTGGATGGTCAGTCCAGTCACTCTTTATTGAACATTATGTCTCCAGAGAGTGCCACACTTTCCACTAGTGTACAGCTGCTTCCATTTTCATGTCAGTCTGCCTCATAACAAAAAGTAGAAGTACAGCAAAGCTGAAGGTACCCTTTGGAGTTTTTACCCAACAGAGCTGCTTTTTTTTTTTTTACATGTGTGTGATTTACATCTTGTTGGTTTCAAGCTTTTCTGTGGCTTGACAGTTGGTGTTGGTAACGTACCAACAAACCCAACAATGTGCCAACAAAGGCAGTGAAGACGAGCTGCTAGAGAGCAAACACGGCTATAAACAATGTACGATTTACAATATAATAACTGCACAGGGCATTGTTAACAGTGTCATACACAGACATATACATTTATTTCCAGGTGACACAAAGTGAGGGTTAAACCCCTCAACAGCCCCAGAACTGCTTCCTGTGCCTTTTTTGCTCTTTCAGTGAAATAATAACAACTGTTTCTGTAGTAGTTCTTGATTACAAAGAAGAGACTGGTTGGAATGTTCATGAAATCAGACACACCACTTTATTAAAGTATGTTTCCATCATTTTGCTGATTCCACATCTGATTTGTGATGTGGTAGGAATTATTATTATTCCATTAGCATATTAATATTTAAATAGGAGCACACCATCCTACAGTATATACTTGAAGTTATCAATCACAAAACAAGTCATACCAATTCAATACTTTTGTCTTATTTTAAGTTATTGGGGGAGGGTTTTGCAGTTTTTTCAAGGGTAGCGTCTAATGAAAATATTAATAACACTTGCTTTTTTAAAAAGTGAAATGTAAGTTTAAGCCCACTTCTCAATTCTAATCATGTTTAGTCCATTATTCTCTTAGTAAGGTTAAAGTTGTACTTTTCTGTTTGCTGAAGTGCTTTAAACAAATTGTGTATTCTTTTCAGCTGACAGAGACACCAAGCAGACTGGTGTGGTATATAAAAGCTAATCGATCACTAAATTCAGTTACTACCACCATTCTCATAGTAGAGACGAGAATCAAGTGGAGAGCTCTGAGGATTGTTACATTTTGCGCAATACGGTGTCAGGAGGCTTTTTCTAGCATTTTGTACAATGAAGGAACCTAAAACATTGTTATACTTCTGAAATTAAATTCCAGATGGAAAGTTGGTTCAATGGTAGTCTTTTTTTATTTAATGCACCAATGAACTCTATATAAAAGACAGTATAATGAAATGAAATCTGTTGGGTTTTAGGTGACTGTGATTGGCTTCACTCTCGGCATACCTGATGTCATCATGGGCATCACTTTCCTAGCAGCAGGCACCAGCGTCCCAGACTGTATGGCTAGTGTTATTGTGGCACGGCAAGGTACACACACACACACACACACACACACACACACACACACACACACACAGACCAATACACTCTGCTTCAACAAGACATAGGAAGATTAAATCGATATTTGTGTTGAGTGAAAGCAGAAATACAGTTACGAGATGGAGTGGCTGTTCACAGCAGAGTATTGCTTGTCATAATTGACTTGTCTCCTGATTGTATACAGACCTTGACAGTGTTGCTCTCCTTGCCTCAGGTATGGGAGACATGGCCATCTCTAACTCCATAGGCAGTAATGTGTTTGACATCCTGGTGGGCCTGGGCCTGCCCTGGGCGCTGCAAACACTCTGTATCGACTACGGCTCCAACGTGAGTGCTTCTCAGCTCAGCCAGAGGAGATGCTCCTGGACTTAGACCAGAATAGAGCAGAAATGTGTTTATGAAGGACAGGAAGAATAATCTGTAATATGCAGTGCAGAGAGAAGGAGGGAGTTTAAGATTACTTACTTACACAAACACACCCACACACACAGTATTTGGCACAATTTATCACCTTACTCTGGGAAATGTTTACATGTTAATTGGCATGTTGATTAGTCTTCACACAGGAAAAGAATCTCAGAATAGGTGAAATTAAAGTCAGTCCCCCTGACTGTATAAATACAGGATGCAATTCTGTGTGTATCAGGACAGAGCAACAGCCTCTGCCTTGTTTCCTTTTCGTCAGACTTTTCATAAACCTGTATTTTAAGGCCATTTAAGACCCTGATATAATTTGTGAACTGTAATACAGTATGCCAAAGAATAACACTCTGCGTTTGTCTCCTTAGATCCATCTTAACAGCAGAGGTCTCATATTCTCTGTTGGACTCTTACTAGCCTCAGTATTCTTCACAGTAAGTATATATTTACAAGTTACTGAAAGGGGACAGGGTGGTACAGGGGTGCAGTGATTACCACTGTCACCTTACAGCAAGAAGGTTGTTGGTTTGAACCCTGATTCAGCTGGGGCATACAACATGGTTTTCTTTGAGTATTCCAGCTTCCTCCCACAGTCCAAAGACATGCATGTTAGGTTAACTTGCCAGGCCTCTCCCCCAATGGCAGCTAAGATTGGCTCCAATGTCTAGCTGATGAAATATTACTAACAACATTTTGGTCACAAGGCTTAAGGCAAGGTCACAAGGCTTATACAGTTTTTCATTTTGTTTCACTTTGTGTGTTACAGAAAAGCAGAGTCAAAGGAATGACTGGAGGAAATGTAGTTCAGCTTACTCATGTGAAATGGATTATTATTTGAATACAGAATATGTACAGCAAAAATATTTGGTGACTAGGGTGTCACCTCATCACTCCCCACAAAGAAACACCAGGCTCAGCAAAGCAGGGAGTTGGGGTGGTGATAATATCATAAAAACAAACTTTTATTTATGAAGCGTTTTTCTCAACAACAACAGCTTTACAAAAAGAAATAAAACCAGACAAGGCAAATAAAATGAGAAATGAGAAGACCAAAGAACCTAATAACTTCCCCCCTTGGGGAACATAGACTCAGAGCCTACAAGTGGATTCTGGGGTGGATTTGTGGCTTATGTAATGCTATATGAAGAGGAGCAGCAGCAGAGGCAGCAGTATCAGCAAGTGAAAGCACAGGTTTCAGCAGTGTGGAGCGATGCCACAGCAAGACTGAGCAGAGCACTGGCTGCCTAAATACACTGCATTATCAGAATGTTGTGTTGGATATAGTGTTAGCGGTAGAAGACTCAAGTTGACTGCCTAACGTAGCTATTAGGAATAGATGATTATAATAGCATTTGCAATTGCATTTTTGTGGTAAAGAAAAGACTGCACAGTTAAGTAACTAGAACCACCGTGGTGCTCCTTTAATTTACCTACTGTGCATAATCATTTGAGCAGCCATTAAATAGCACTGATTATTATTATTTTATTTAGACAATATGTATATAGCATTTTATACCATAACCTTTGTCGTGGTGCCTGATGTACCTGCCCCCTCCTCCATAATTCACTCCACCCTTTGCTCTCTACCAAGTCTAAAACCACACCTTCGCAGCTGAATCCAACTATGGACTTTATGGCATGGCATTCCAGCCTCTTCCATGTATCCAGCCTTTTTCCTCTCCAAAAGTTCTCATAAAGCAGAAAATGTTTAAATGCAGTTCTGTTCATCAGAATCTCAGAAATAAGCTATGATGCTAACCTCCACCTTTTTATTTTTGTTCTGTTCTCTCACCTTGCCCTTTCACAAATTTTGTCTCCCCACCTTCAGGTTCTCGGTGTCCATTTAAACAAGTGGACTCTGGATTGGCGACTGGGCTTGGTCTGCCTCGTCATGTACGCCATCTTTCTGTGCTTCTCCATCCTCATCGAGTTTAACGTCTTCATCTTTGTCAACCTTCCCATGTGCCGAGACATCCATTGACCTCCTTCCCCTTTTTCTTCTCCTACTTTTTCCTCTGGCTGATGGAGGGAACCTCACCTGGCTTCCAATTTCTTGGCGCCTTGGAACCAAGTCCTACCTTTTATTTTTTCAAATAGAAAAATAGAGATCTATATGATTTATCTTTGGTGCAATACACACAAGAGAGAGGACACCAGAAGGTTTTGGGTTTTGGGGACCAGAGAGGTGGCACAAAGAGAAAGTCCCAGCAGCAGTGATTGCTGCCAATCATCTGATGAACCGAAAGGTTGGCTGGAGTGGACATAACTGTATTAACACCGACAGTTAGGCTACTGTTGGTGAAGAAGCTGCTACTGTAACTGACTGACTGGAGGAAAGAGAGAAATCCTGCGCTAACAGCGATTTTTAGCTGGATTGTTTGTTACTCTTTGTACAAGTTTGGATATAAGCACATGATTAAGGTATTTTTAAGTAAAAACTGGCTTTCTCTGTATATATTTGAGGATTATATAAGTACTAATATTAGCTGATATATGGGACTCTCTTATGCACAACTGGATCAGTCTTGCAAAGCTGAATGATCCGATGACAGTGACAATATTGTATGTTTTACTTTAGTGATTTGGTCCACCAGTAACACACTCAAAATGCTTCATGTTTCCCATGCTCAGTACCAGCTAACATAGCATGCTGTACTCGCCACAAGTCAAGTCTAGCTTTGCACTGACAGAGAGAATCTAAATATTTAACACTATTCACATAAAGTCTATTCTTGTTTGTTTTTCTATCTCTCTAGAGGCATATCCAAGTAGATGTGGGCTTTATTGTTCTTTATTATAACCCACATAAGAAAGGGATCTCCCTGGAACTGACATCCAGCACTGTCACTTTATGGATTAGAGATATTATTCTATCATTGCAAGACGTCTACAGGTACTCTAAACATGTAACTACTGAAATTAAAGTTCCCTCTAGATGGTAGGCCTCTTGTGCTATATTAAAGAATTAGTTTTTAGTCTCTGAGTTGAATATAATGTTGTTACTTCTTAAAGCCAAAAGTATTTTTAGAATAGGAGTAAGAGTCGTAGATTTGGACTTAAGAGTCAGCTCGAGTGCACTGTGTTTGTGTGTGTTTGTGTTTGTGTGTGTGTGTGTGTGGATGGGTTTGTCACAATCTCGAGGGGAGCCAAGGATAACACTGTTACTGGGAAGACATAATCATGATTTATTTATGAATTAATTTATTCAAAGATCATGTCTAACCTCCAGTTTCAGCCCTTTGGATCATGTACAGTGTATGAAATGGAACGATCTCCGCTCTTTGTTGACAGAGCTGTACAATGTACTGTACCTAATATATAATCTAAGTACTGGAAACTGACTTGATGTTGTTTATATTTAAGAACTTAGAACTTTATAATTTATCAGTTTTGTATAGTTTGGGAAGATATTGCCACATTTGTATATTGGTGCAAACACAGTGGTCTTTGAAGATGATGCACGGCCAGGTTGAGTTCAGTCATGGAGATGTTGTGTTTCAGTGAGATGGACAGAAAATGCTGTTTTTATCACTGGTCCTAATATGGGCAGGAGCCTAATCCCTTTGCATGTTCAATTAGTGATGTAAAAGATTCACTTTCAGGCAAAACAGATATTAACAGCACATGACCCTTCACAGCATATTGTTTCTTAAAAACACAATGCTTGAACTCTTGCGCCATCTCTTGTATTTGAAGCTTCAAAACCAACACTTTGTGGCCATTCTCCTGCTTGTATTTGAGCCAAAAAAGAGAAACACCTTTGTCAACAGTATTGCCACTCTGTTTCAGCATGTGTACAAGCAAAATGTGGAAGATATGTATTTTTGTTTTACTTTATTTTTACCTTGAGAGAGTGCCATCAATAATTCTCATGTTAATAGAATTGCTGATTAATTCAAAACATCCTCTGTAGGTGTTGAAGCCCCTCCTGCAGCCACAAGAGAGTGCTGTAGAGCTGTGTGACATCTTCAGATATGGCTGTTATTTTACACACAGAGAAGAGAGTGGTTGGGGTATATTTTCAGGTAGGCTACATAGAGACAAATACTGGTCAGTTTGCATGCCTCTTTCATAATTCAGATTATTTTGTGTGTAATTTTAATGCATTTCCAAGATCAAAAAGGCACTCTTGATTATGCTGTACATATCAGAGGGTTATGCTATTATAAACACAGATGTTTGAATAACTTCTGATGAGCAGTTATATTTGAGATACATACAGTATTTAGAATGTAGGCCTACAACAGTTAGTTTTCAGCTAATTAATGTCGTTTTATGCTCATGTCTTTTGAATTGTTTGTAAATCCTCATTTTTGTTGATGAGGACCTCTGGGCAGAGCTCAGAGCCTGAGAGAGATACAGATGTTGGCCTTGTTCCCAGTGGTCTTCTTGCAATAAACTGATTTACATACATATATCCTTTTCTCGTGTCTTTCTGAGCTGTGACTGAATAATTCACAGCAAGTCATTGATAACGTGAGACGCTGTATGCCCAGTATATTTTTTGTAACTTTTTTTGATGAGACTGAAAAATCCTATGTAATCATAACACTTTTTCACTGATGTTTACCATCATATTTATCATATTCAATGATTATAACTGTGATTAAATTTCAGTATCTCTCTCTAATAAGGTATCATTTATAAAGTAGTTGTAACTTGTGTCTCCCTAAACAATTACTTGAAGCTAATGCTCAATAGAGAAGTTGGTTTCTAAAGGATATACTATTTTTCACAACACAGTAACATAAAATGTGGTCTTGTTAAAGCTGCACTAATAGAGCTGGAACATCTCATAATACATCCATGAGCGGGAATGAGTCCTAAAACCTTCAAAGAAGTTCACATTTTTGCACCTCTGTTCCCCTCGTCCCAAAGTCAACAAGGTTTTTTGAATGGGTTTTTGGTTGGATGCCTAAAGTCTGTGGTTAACACAAGCTCAATACGTTTTATTCTACGGCATATAATACCGATCTACTCACCAGTCTGCCTTTAAACCTTCATTGTGTTTATACTCACGCTCTTGCAAACTAATACTGACTTTTTAAGAAGAAAGGCTTTTGTAGAAGTCAGAGCTAAATTAAATGAAAAGGTGCTGATGTCATACATCTGTGGTGTGGTTTGGTTATAGCCTAGCATTAGCTTTTTACTTCTAGTGATTGTATTTAGGCTTCAAGAATCAGAACAGTGGTGTTCATTTGGGAAGACGACCTTGCTGAACAAAACTTGTAAGTATCACAAACTTTTATTGGTCTCAGAGTTTATTTTCTGCAATAATCCAAAAGCCAATGAAAAAACCAGGGTAATGCTAACCTGTGGGTTGGCCTACAAAAATATGCCATCCCTTCAGCACTCTATAATCATGGGCCCACAGATATTTATCACTCAGTTCTTCATCCCTCTGGTTTATTCTCTAATAGCACAGCGGAAACTCTAACAATTCTATTGTTTGCTTCCATGTTCGCTTTCCTCTCTGTCTCTGCCTTCCTCTCTCTCAACCCAAGTCGAGGCAGATGGCCGCCCACCCCGAGGACGGTTCTGCTGGAGGCTTCTGCCTTTTAAAAGTTTTTTTCCCCTTGTCACTGTCGCCAAGCGCTGCTCATGGTGGGAATTGTTGGTTCTCTGTAAACAATGTTATAAAGATGTACAATTGTTATACTTTAAAAGTGCTCTGAGATAACTTCTGTTGTGATTTGCCGCTATATAACTCGACTTTACGTTTGGAACATTTCTATAGAAGGTATTTACCAAACGTTATGCACAACAATACATCTTAGCTTGTTGTGTGGTAACTCTATAAGAATACATGGAGGCTTTATGAACAGCGACAAATACAAAAAAAAAAAAATGCAAAGAAAACTCTTGAAAGCAAAGGTGAAAATTGCAGTCACCGCCTGGGCCAATCAGACAGAGGCGTCATATTACTTCTTCTTCCGTTCTCTTCCCCCTCCTCCCCCTCCCCCTCCTGTGTGTGTGCCTCACACCTCAACGATCTGGTCCAAACCTGGTGTCTCTGTCTCTGTGCTGCAGTTAAATCATGTAACCCACCGACTGCGGGGACATTGAGGCTCCTCGGTGTCACCCGAAAACCGAACGAAACGATAAGAGCGCCAACACAGCGTTTCTCCATGGAGTATGATCGGAGGATCACCTAAGTACCGAGTTAGTACTGCTGAAGGAAACGACTTAAAAGGTGAGTAAAGTTGTCTTTGTGCAGCAGTAGACTGGCTGACTACGGACCATCATTTGTGGCTGTAACCAGCAGTTTTCCAACTTCTTAGGCAGGAAATGTCGGATACTTTTAGACGTCGATGGCAGGAATTATACGTGAGTGAAACAGTCAGATTGTATGATCCAGTATTTGACCCTTCATAAACTGCAGCGACCGTGGAAAGCACTGTATTATAGGCTACAGCATAAAGCTGGAGGTCATGGACATTCTTCTCATAACACGGAGGAGCAGGTACAGCTCCACGTATGTGAATAATAAAAGTGACTGTTCTGTTGTTGATGCTCTGGACTGTATTTACAAACCCAAAAACTGACTGTACTGACTGTATCTGTGGAATGTTTCCCTTCTCCAGCTGAAAACTCTGGGAGTTTTCCTCATGTTGAACGATTATTCCTGCACAACCATTCCAACTTGCACTTGGCTTGATTGTATCACAGCAACATATTTTCTCAAGGGTCAGTAAGGTCAGGTGAGACTGTGCTACTTATTTGGCCCAAATACCTCAAGCAATAACTGAAATATAAAGTCAAGTAAAAGTAAATGTGCATGGCTATATATCAAACATTCTTTACAAGGACTTCAAAGTATTGCATTTTTCTTGGCTTCCATTTGAAACAACCCCCAGGTCAGATGTTGTAGTTCTGTATCATTTTAGGAACTGTACAAAAATTATTGGAGTGTGTGGGGGGGTCAGAATCAATTCCAACCTAAGATGACTAGGTTAGGAACACATTAGGCATGGAATTATGAATTATTAGAATTTTGAAACAAAAACAAACACTAAAAAATATACAAAAAAATTTCACTACCACTGGATTTTTGAATAGAGAACTTCTAAGAACTGTGAGCACTGTCACTGATTTAATGAACTCTGACAGACTCTGCAGCTGCTGATGGGTTTAAGCACTGCAAACCTTTGTCCCAACCCATGCATTACAAATAATAACAATGATAATAAAATTTAAATCAGTACAGAAAAAAATCACCTCAACCTTCTCTCAATTTGCCCCTTACTCCCCACCCCCCTCAAAAACCTATGAAAGTATGTAGTGTCAGCATGTTCCAGCTTCTCCAAACATGTAAGACCTATCTGAACCTGACTGAGGACAACACATATCAGACTCTTCTGCTGCTCAGCTCTGTGTATCCCTCGCTGATTTTTCTAAATGAGCAGTTAGCTCATGTTTATCAGTATAATAAAGAGGCCAATTTCCTTATTTAAGCTTCTTTGGAATCTGTTTGAGAGATTAGCTTCACTGCAAATCCAAGGGTTTCTGGCAAGAGAGCTCTGGCTACTTCTTGCTGTGGGGAAATGAATCAGCAGAAAGGTATTTTAATGGAAAATAACTTGCATCTTGTTGGTGCTTGATTAGGTTTGTGAAGCTATTTTCTTGTCTATAGTGACTTTAAAAAGACTGTTGCTACCTGCTGTCTTTAAGGGGCTTTTGTTTTCATCGCCTCAGAGAGATGTTTCTCATTTTCCTGCTTTAAAGGTCTTCAAACATCCTGTCGTACCAGTTCTCTCTGCAACTTCAAGGCAGAACCGAGAACTCCGCAGGTTTATGAAAAGTGATGTCATCTTTGCTGGACGGGGGAGCCGCAACTCAAGTTACCAGTGTGAGAATAAACTGTCCCTGTGGGGGATGTTAACACTGAACGCTTTCACAGGAGCAGCACTGTCTGCTGTAATCCTGCAGCAGGGCATGAAATCAAACACTCAGTTTAGATGCAGAAACCTCAGCCTGGGGTTCTGGGTTTCCCATTAATGAAGTGAATATCAGCTGTATGCATGGATTCAGTTCTGTAGCCACCCAAGCCTTATTTCTGCCTAACCATAGCTTGTTAGGAGAATATGGTTAAACTTGAGAGTTAGCCCCCCCTCACTTCTCTGTGCATTGTGTATGTATCCTACCCATCAGGTACAGGACACATATGACATCATATTTTGTCCAAAGAACCAGAAACCCACTGTAATACTATTCCACCCCAGGTTTGATTGTGTCAACTATGTTGCAATGTAATAATAAACACTATCAGATTGGAAATATGCACCACGTCAGTGTAATATCAACTGATATAATGTCTGTATAGGTTTAATTACACCATCAAATGTAGAAGCCCTTCAGCAAGGGTGGTTGAAAAACACATAAGGCTGTTTAACAACACTTACAGCTGTTCTGAGGTATTTCCAGAATCCTCACAGACTCCTCTAACCATCTGGATGAAAAAATGTTCCATCCGCTGCACGATAGAAACTTGTTTTCTGAGTTTCAGCTTTATTCTTCATCCAAACAGCGATGGTAGCCAGAAATAACATATGTCCCTACTTAATCTGCACAACGTTACCAGTTAGTTAAAGTTTTGTTAGGAGCTTTATTTGTCTGTATAGAATAATGTATTTCTAATTCACTTACAGAGGTCGTCTTTGTGTTTTGGTCCCCAGGCACCCCCCTCTACCGCCCCCCACTCCCCAACCCATCCAGAGTTAGCATGGTCTGTACCTGAGCTCTGTTTTTTCAGCCTATATTTGTTTACAGTTCCGTAGTTTGATACCAGTCATGACTGGTATCAAACCAGCATTTTTTAATATTATTGTTGTGTTGTCAAGTATATTCACAAGGAATGTTACAGTAAATTAAAATACCACTGTTTAATTGCCACTCAGTGAACCTGGCGATTTTAGGCCCCTGAGAGTCTGGTGCATCAGGACAGTTACCCACAATGCCTGGTTGGTTATCCAGCCAGGCTTGGGCTGCAGGAATTTCAATCCACTTTCCGGTGTGTGTTTACTTTGTGCTTGTCTTCCATAGCTCCTTCATGACTCAACAATAACAAGCGCTGGTGTAATCATGGTAATTAGAATGTTTTTTGTTCGTCTGGAAGTTCCCACTCCATCTGCCCCATCTTCTACTTCCCTCTCTTCCTTTTAAAATCCAAAAAGAAGAGACATCTCCTGCCTCAATCCTTGGCTTGATCCAGTGTTCCTGGGACTAATTTAAAGGGGAGTAGCCCAGAGAAAACAGCCCAGGCTTTTCTCGGCTGACCTTTAGTGTGGAAAGTTGTGGCTGGGCGGTGCTGGTGCCTGACACACTTTCTGACCATGATTTAGTCCAGTGACTCTCTTATTATATGTGTTTCATTTGTTAGAAGTTGTTTTTTTTCTTTTGTACGTTGCTATTCCTCTCCTCCTAAAGCTGTGATTAGAGGTTAGGCTGTTGGTTGTGTTGGTGTTTGAGTGACAGAACATCCATAAACATTTCATGGAAAAAATGAAAGTAATCCTAACCTATCCTTGAGTAAAAAAAAAGCTGGAGTTATCAGATTCCTGCATGTTATGAAAAAGACTTTCCTCTCTAAGTAACACAACATGGGCCAGTCAGTCGGTTCAGCTGAACTCACCAAGAACCACTGACCCAAATTCTGCTCTGCAGCTGAGCGCACACGCATGCACATACACACACACACACACACACACACACACACACAGAGAGAGAGAGAGAGAGAGAGAGAGATAATTGTGGAAGTACTGACAGTTTTTCATCACTCTAGTCAACAGTAAATAAACAGTGTCAATGTAGCTTTCAGATTTAACACTCTGTCCACCTCTAACACTGTTTCCTGCACACACACACACACACACACATGCAGACAAACACACACACACACACACCATCATCTGGTTTGCCTCAGGGCAATAACATGGCCCACGTGTGGGAGTTCTTATCTGCAGTGGGTTTATGCAGCTGCCTGTGGCCCCCTCCTCGTGCTCTGCTGCTCTGACAGCAGCATGGAGCCCTGTTAGCCTAACTTCACTGGATCTCACAGCTGACACATGAAGCAGCACTTCATGTTGTCCTGAGAGTTTAAACAAATAGCAGTTAAGTTTGTTGGATATATTTTTATGAGTTGGGACAGAGAGAGTGTTTTGGAAAATTTGGAAATTGGAAAATATTAGTTTTATTAGTTTTCTGTGGGGGTATTTCACTCAATTTAAAATGAAACAGAACAATAGTCCCTTGTGAACAGCTAACAGAGTATTTATGGGGATTATCCAGAGTACTGGGGACAAAACCTAAACCAAAGTATCTGCATGGTTAACACTGGGACACAAGAAGCAATGCTTGAGAGCAGTAATGATTGAAATTAAGACTGTACAAGCATTTAAGACATTAGTCCAGTACATGTTGATCTTTCATTAGATAGAAAGGAAAAAATCCATGGTTTAACTTCTTAGCCTGGTCTGTTTCTGACAGTAAGGTCTCATTCACACATTACACAGTGTGTTAACAGTTTGTTTATCTGCAGTACATTTCCTCACCATTGATTCACATCAGCAAAAAGTGTGCTGCACACACATGATAGCTGCAATGTAAAATATGATGCGCTGCCAATTATAGATTGGTTGCTGAAGTCTGGTCATAGGGTGCCATTTACAGTGAAATAATGTGGGACTGACATGTAAAGCGAGGCTTGGGGGATATTTTCAATGTTCAGTTATAGCATTTGCTGATACAGCAGAAATGAACTGAATTGCTATTTTCTACCTGTAGTTTTCATAATGATAAACATTAGTATAGTTTGACATTTTGGTAAATGTGGTTATTCACTGCTTTGCTGGGAGTTAGACAGTAAGATTGATACCACTCTCATCACTGTATGTTTAATATGAATTCACAGCCAGCATCCAGTTAGCTTAGCATAAAGACTGGAAGAGAGGGACACTGATATTCTCACCTAACTTGCAGCAAGAACGTGAACAAGTGTATTTCCCCAAACGCTGGACTATTCCTTTAATCAACAACATGTTTTAAGAGGGCACCCTTTATGAAGGGTTTATACATTGTAACTAATGGCTTTATCAGTGACTAATTCAACATTAACATCTCTTAAATTCACCAGGAAGACCCTTTACTCATGACTTACTGACATTTATTACTGCAGACCACAGCTTATTAAAATGTGAGAAACTCCTGACCCAGCTGTAAATGTTGATAAATGAATGGAAACTCATGAGTCTCTCGCTTTCTAATAACCTGTCAAGTCTGGATGTATAAGACATTAATGATTAAGGGTTTTTGCATCAGTTCAGTTCTGCAGTTACATAAATGGAATTTATTAATTAATTTATTTTTTAGATGGCATGGGGTTAAGTAGTCTATCAGATGAATTTTAAAAGTAAAAAAACAAGGAAGGAGGATATACACCACCAAAGGGTTTTTGGCTACACAGTAAGATCCTATTAATATAACGTATAACTGATCTAACTGATCTATGTTATTGATATTGACAGAACATAAAATTTAAGAATGTTACAGAAATGATTCCACATGTTAGCAACTGTGCTGCCTCCAGGTTCATCAAAACACTGAAGCTATTCATTAGCTCAGATATAGGACAGCACAGCCTCACATCTAGCCTGACACCCACTGGGAGAAAATTAGGGTCCCACCAGCAGATTGGGCCTTAAAACAAAAATACCACAGAGCTTAATGAAGTCCTGCTGTCATTCTTTTTTATTATGATTATGTAAAACACAATGAAGTCTGTGTATGTGTGTGTGTCTGTTGTCCGGGGGTTGTCCGTTTCTCTTGATGAACTGAAGAATTTGTTAACGTGTGTTTGTGTGTTTTACAGACAAATCTGTGCATGTATGTGTGTTTACCTTAGAAAACAGTGTGTCTCTGTCCTGCAGTGCCAGGGGGCTTGTCTGTGGCTCTATGAGGGAGGGGCACACGCTCAGATGTGTCTTTGTTTACTTGCAGCTGAGGCTCTCACATACACGAACCCACACACATATAGACTACACACACAGATGCACACAGTGGTCCATGTACACCAGCTGAGGAAAATAGTCTTACATTAGTGTAGAGTTTGATGTGATTCCACTGTTTTTGGGGGAGTTCACGACAATCTGGCTGGTTTTGCCAAGTAGAGCAGTGAAGAGGAGCTGCCTTGGTGGGAGGTCATCTTCTTTCCTACAGTACCCAGCATGCTGTCTGATTTATCTGAGGCTCAGAAGTTCATGCATGTGAAAACATTATTTACCTTATTGTCAGAGTTTTCATTGGCACTGTCACTAATAGTAGAATCAACAGCAGGATGACACAAAGACTTATCACTCACTGATTTACAGGAATTTCCTCAGGAACAATGTTGTGAAGCTCATCATTTAATTTTCCCTCCTGCTCTCAGGCTCTCTGTTTCTCTGTGTCTTCACTTTCTTCTGTTTGTGGAAATGAAACCATTGTGCCAGACTATCAGTTCTACTTTGAGACAGTCAGGAAACGGGTACAGTCTCTGTACAGGTCATCAGATATATAGATAAGTCAGCATTTACTGTAATTGACTTCACTGACTTTGTTGCTGTGTGTTAGGGCTGCAAGCATGGATTATTTTCTTTACTGATTGATCTGTCAAGTTCTTCTTAATTTATCAGTTAGTTTTAGCCACACTGGATCAGAGGTTTGGCAGTGTCAGTCTGTCCACCAGTTTGGTCCAAACTGAAATATCTCAACGTTTGGATGGATTGACGTGACATTTGGTACAGATATCCATGGGGCTTCAGGGCTTTGATGTTTCATCTTGCCTCCACAAGCAAGTTGACATGTGGTTGGGAGTGAAATGTCCTGACAGCTATTTGATGGAATTGACGTGAATTTTGGTTGATCTGTCACATTCATGTAAAGACATTTCTATGTAGCCTGGGAAGGGACACAAAGATGTATTTCTGCAAGATCCTATGTAAGATCTTTTGCAAGACCTTAAGTAAGATTGGCAGTGTCTCCAGAAACTTTTACAAGATCTTGAGAAAAATTTCACAAAAACCTTACGAGATCTATGGAAACTTTTAAGAGATCTCACAAAACTTTACATTTTTCCAGCCGTTCGGCAAAACAAAGAATCATGGAGGAGGATTTGTTACATTTCCTGCAGTCAAGAGAGGTCAAGAGACAGGAGCTCATGCACATGCAAAGAGACAAGGTTTGTGCAAAATTACGGAGCCTGGGAAGGGACATGGAGTTGAAAAAATAATAATTTGACATTTGGAAAAAAGATCTTGAGAAAGTTTTGCGCAATCCGGCAAAAGTTTCTTGAGATCTCACAAAAGTACATCATTTTCTTTTCTCTCTGTACATTTCTGACTAGCACAATCATTAGTTCAACAGTTTCATTTAATATTTGGTTTATGGCCTAATACCTTCAAAACTAATCACTTCCCCAGAAAAAAGCTAATTTGAGAAACTGGAAGCAGAGGGTTTTTGGTATTATTTTGATTTAATTGATTATTGGACTGTGTGAGCCTAAAAAATGCCCTATACTCAGCTTCTGAAACTGGATTAATTATGAATGAATTTTTATATGGTTTCAGCTTTCAGGCACACTGGTAGCCAATTCACCAATTCTTCAATAAATGAAGTTAAAATTTCACAGTAGTACATGTCTGATGCAATAACAATGGCACCATTGCAAATGTAGAAGACAAGATATTTATTCTTTACTGTGATCAGTTAAGCAGTGACTGCAGTGGGCAGTGGGAGTTTTCCTTTAAGTGTAGGTGAACATTCTTGAGAAATGGTCAGTTTCACATTTGATTGTCTCAAAGTACGCTATCCTGGATGACCCTCTGAACTCTGTGCTGTGTTTGTCGCTCTTTTCTTTCCTCCCTCCTCGGCCTCTGACGGTGGGGGTTGGTGGCTTCCTTCCTGTGTGAGATGAAAGTGCATGTGTGGACGGACAAATGAACGGAGCATCTCCCGGTTCAAGAGGACTGTGAACCTCTGCCAGGAAGGGAAGGGCCGGCCTAATAGTTTCAGCCTGGCTGGAGAGAGCGATGGAAGAGAGTGAGACAGAGAGGGGAGGGTGGAGGGACAAATCATACACAGACAGAAAAACAGAGAGATACAGATAATGAAAGAGAAACAGAATGAAACCGATTAAGTAAAGTAGAATAAAAAGGAGGAGGTCATGATTAAACGCCAGTTTACTATGGGCTCTACTAATTTTAGATAAATGTCAGATTGTTCAAATCCATTAAATTCCATCAGACTACCTCTCATTTTTTCACAGCTCAGTGTAGAATTGAGGAGTGTGATGAATGGTCGATTTGAAAGTGTCTCACCAAAGCCCAGAGGGCTAAAACTTTGGTACGATGGGTGGGGAAGAAGGGCTGGAGCTGAGACTCTCCAAGATGGAAAATTAATTATGTATGTATGAGGACATGGGAACAAAATATAGGAAAGAAAGAAAGTGAAAATGCGAGAGAGGAAGGAAACAGTGGAGACAGGTAATGAGAGAACAGCAGTTCAGCCAAAACTAAGTTGACGATTGGAATGAGATAAAAAAGGACTGAGAAAAACACTCTGAGGTGAAGGGGTGAGGAAAAGATGAAATGGAATGACGGGAGAAGTGAGGCTGGAAAGTGAAAGGAGAGGAGAATGTGTGGAGAGCAAGTTAGGGAGGGAGGGGAGAGGAGAAAGACAGACGGAGAGTCACGATGAAAGCCTTCCAGCAGACCAGCACCTCCTTAATGCTGGCTGTGGGCAAAGCAGGAATTTCCTCTGGTTGCACCACAGCTGAAGTGTCTGGACTGAAGTGTGTTTTTTGACCCACAGAGCTCCGGCCCCTTCAGACACTGTCTCAGACGTAAACACACAATCAAGACATAAGAGGGACCCAGTCCTGAGGACAGGAAGACAACATGGCCTTTAGCTCACCACCTGGGAATTCCCCCAGCGGCCTCACAGACAGGAGTGGTAGCTTCTTTAAGGTAAGGACTAATGATGAGTGAGCTCCAAAAATCACTTGGAAAGAGAAAACAGTCACTTCCTGTGTACCAAATAGTTTATGTTTTGTTTTTTGTTTTTTATGTGGGAATGGCTGACTCAGCTCTTAGGGTTTTACTGTATATCTCTGGTTAAAATTGAGTTAAAGGATGACTCTGGTACTTGTGAACCTTTCCCATGTTTTGTGTGTAAATGGAGTGTTTGGAATCAGTGCAGTATCGAGCAAGAATAGTAAACCCGGCTACTGCAAACAGCTGCTGCAATGTAATCCAACTGGGCAATTGTCCTCATCAAAGTATGACCACTAAAGTGCTTGTTTTGCTATAGACAGACTCAGATTGTTATCATAAGTGTCTGACAACATTATGGAAATGATCGCTATTCAGATAGACCTTTTTATTAAAGTAAGAGTAAGATCCTTTTTGTTTAACCAGAAACATCACTATGTATCTCTACCAGATTCCACTGACAAAAATAGTTATTTTACCGGGCACAACACAGGGACTGCTGGAATACCGCTGCCTCAATTGTTTGGTTTGTTTGTGTATGTGTAGCACTTTTACTTATGTAAAAGATCTGAATACTTCTTCCACCACTGAAAGTCACACAATTTACTAGGGCTGTACTCAACTAAGAATTTTGCCAGTCGACTCAGATTTGGGTCTTCAACATGACGATTCGACAGAGAGTCATGTAATTGCAACTTCAAAACATTACAGTGGTGACAGTAATTTTCACCACTACAGAATTTGTACAGCAGAAACACTGCAGACATGAAGTTGGCGTCTTGTTCATAGCTCAGTTATGAAATTCTACTGTGACACTGTGAGTGTCTTTCCTGCCAGGGTGCTGACACTGTCAGCCTGTTTTAACTTGCCAAAGTGTAGCAACTCATCAACTGACATTTTTGAGTTGAATTAGGGACTTCCTGAAAGGTGCATCGAATAGTCAAGATATAGGGGGCAGCCCTATAATTTACTTGTACAATCACAAGAGAATTTATGACTCTGTATCCTTAGAGACTGTTTTATCCTATCAAGCTTTTATTCTTACATCAGAGGATTTATGGAGTCATCATGTTACTTCATGACATGAAGTTCACTCGTCTAATATCTCTGGCTTTGTTGGGAACTCAGAGAGTATAGTTTTTATCAGCTGTTGCAAACATTATTCATATAAAAATATTTCTGCTCACCCTTAAATCGATTTAAAACTAACAGTCTTAGCTCTGTGTCTCTCAGGAACCTTTACTTGTGCATTCATGAGAGAATTTATGGATTTCTACACTCAGGGATTATTTTATCCTGTCAAGTTTTTATCCTTGCTTCAAATTCTCACATTATTAGTTCTGACTGAGCACTTTCCTTCATATTTTCAGGAAATGTAATAGAGTATTGACTGATGAAACATTAAAGTGGAGCTGTGTCTTGACAGTTTTCCCTCACTTTCTGCCATATATTGGAAGAGTGCTGGAAATGAAGAATGCCAGCTGCACTTGGCAGCCTGACAAACACATTCACGGTAGTAATAAAACTCTCTTTCAGTTTGTCTCCCTGCTCTCTCTCGCTCCCTTTCATCTATCTCTCTTCCTGCTTTTGACATATTGTCATTCATGTTTCTCAACATTCCTTTCTCATACACAAAAATAACACTAAGCAAGCACTTTTTTAAATGTTGTCTTAGATGTCATATTATTGTATGTATATGTTATTATATTATTGTTTTATTAAAACAGTCTGTTGCTTTATTTTTGGAGAACGGTCTATTTGTGGAGAAAGACTCAGGTATAGTAAATCTGTTTCTTCTCCGCTGCTGCAGCCTCAATCAGGCTTTCATCATCTCTCCTGCCAGTCAAATACCATAATCTGTATACATTGTTCTGTGTTTGAGCCCTGGTCAGTGTGGGCCTGCAGGCGGTTATGTCACGTTAGGTAGCTCTCTGTGTTGGCAAATGTCCACCCCTTGAGTAATACGCTGAATTCGCTCATGGTGCATGGCCACTGTTCTGTAGCTCTGTACCTCTAACCCTTCACCTCCACATGAAAGGCACCCTTAGCTGCTTAATATTCTGAAATTAAACTAAACCCTTTCTTTATTTGTGCCATTTAGAGGCTTCAGGAGATGAACAGAAACCATTCCAGCTCCTGCTGGGTTCAATAACAATGCCCCTACTGTTACTTTAAACCTGCAATAAGTGATCTTCTTTCCGGCCAAATACGGAAATGGAAAGGCAGTGGAAACAAGCTGCAAACAACATATCACTGTTTAAACTGATATGGTGAACTTGTTAGAAAAGAGTTGCTTATTTACACATTCAGTAGTTATGGAGCAACATTCTCAGTCAGTTGGAGTCATGTTTGTGTCCACCTGGTGAATATTAGTGCAATATTCACTGTCCTTTAGCTCTGTTTTTGGTTTCTGCCAGCTACTGAGGGAAATATTTGACTCTGTAGCTGCTAAATGCACCATTATGTTCACCAGTAATTTGCTAACTGCATCTGTCTGAGCAGATAGTGTACAGTGGATTTTTGGAGCTGCCTGCTGCATCCAAAAACAACACTGTGATAGTGAAGCAAAACAGTGAAGCTGTGGGTTCATCACTACAACTGACACCTCTCACATTCTAACACAGTGTTCATGTTGACATTTGACAAGGGTCACTCTGGGGACGGGTCATGGGATAGTTATTAGAAAAATACTGTATATGTTGTAGCTGCTTTGATAATAAGAATAATTATGACCCTGCAATGGGCTAGCAGCAGTGATGCCCACAGGAATAAGGTAAAGGAAAAGAAAGGGATATCATTAGGTGATATTTAAACCACGTGGGCTAAAAGATAAAAGATGACATCACATTAAAGTACATCTATAAAAGAGATTTAAAAGCATGCACAGAATATGCGATGCTCTGGCAGGCTATTCCATAACTGGTTGGGCCCTGACCAAAAAGTCCAGGGCTGTGGTCCAATAGTCCTTTTTAGCTTAGGAAGGTTCCTAACTTAGTCAGATGACCCAGAAGTATCTCAGTGGCAGCCATGGTAAGAGCTGGTCCAATTCTCTAAATGTTAAGGAAAGGAGCTTCAGTGCTTCCTGTCTGATCTCCTTTAGCACAGGATACACTGGACCTTCCTTTACGAAAGGAAAGGAGAGAATGCCGTCCCATAATTCCTTGCAGCTGCAGCGTTTAAAGCAATGCACCGTTTGTGACATGATCCAAAACTTCTGAAAATCCTTCCCCCTCTAAAAAAATATTTTTTCCTACTTAACTAAATGTATAAAAAAGGTAAACACGCCTGTAACAGGAAACCATAAAGTTCTGTCTGAATTTAAGTTACTCTGGACCCGTCACACAATTCCTTTTTTATCATTAATTTAATGGCTCAACTTTCTCAACTTATACATTTGTTTCAATGTTATTATATTATTAGTGTTGGACAGGAAACCTTATTGAGTTTTAGCCTGCAGCACTGAGTCACTGTACATGTCTTCCACATGTTATAAATAAAGTTGGTTTAAAAAAGCCTTGTGTAAATGCAGCCGGATTCTCTAAATACCTCATTTCCTTGACCTCATGACATTGTCCATCCAGGTCAAGGAAAAGTGGTTAGGAAAGAAGATTATTTTGACTATTGGACCACAGTCCAGGTCCCAATTTGTCATTAATCAGGAGTTTGTAATGGCCGCACACTGGCTCATAAGGAGCCAGCAGGTCTGCAGCGTATGAAGGGGCCAGCCCATGAATATCTGTAAGAGTGATCAGCTAAAATTTGAAATCAATTTTGAAATGGACTGGTATTAAAATTCTAAACCCATCAATAAATTTGCTGTTGATGGAGGAAAATAGTGTTTGTTCTATAATAATATTCAGTGTTGAACTGCTCATTCTTTACAGATATCCTTAACATCAGACGTATTTACATCTTATCCTGTATTTCTGCACACTGAAAGCAACAGCAGCCGTGTGCATATTACTGCTTTTCTTTGTAATGTCAACGAGTGAGGGACCTAAAACTTGTTATGCACACTCTCATTAAAGGTTACAGCTTTCACCTGGCTGCATCTGCTCACTTCATTCCATTTACACAAATGAACAAATGAAACCAGTCCTGGCCCTAACCAATTTGGCGCCCTAGGTAAGATTTTCGGTGGCGCCCCCCCTTGCATCGCAATAAATTCCACTGCCAATTTATATACACTCACACAAGAAACTGATATTTGGTACTTACAATATTATCATTTCATAGGATTATATAGGCTTAAGAAATAATTGTACTAACTAGTTTCAGTATAAGAATTTCTCTTCCCCCATTTGTGGGGCCCCCTAGATGGACGGCACCCCTAGCATTTGCCTATACTGCCTATGCCCCAGGCCGGCTCTGAATGAAACCACTTTCAAAGCTAAGAAAGACAGATTTAGACCACAAGTTACAATGACCTAAGAAACAAAAACTTAATGTTGTCTTGCTTTTAATTTCCTTTGCAGCTTTTTCCAGCCTCACTGCCCCTGTGAAAGTGCTCTCTGAATGTGTCTGTGTAGCAAACCCAACACATAGTTTCCCATTGACTCCATTCATGGCTTTAACAGCAGCTCATGCAGAGAATCACTTACCTCTACACACACACACACACACACACACACTCACACATGCATATACATAGACACACACACACATTATCTTAAAGGAGCTGAATAAGTAAACCTTTGTAAGTGTGTGTGTGTGTATATATATATGTCCATGTGTTTTGCAGACTGAATTAAATCAATAAAAGTGGAAACAAACCCAGATGAATGAAGCAGGAGAGGTTCATAATAGTCAGTGAAACACAGAGTTTTGTTGATGAGTGCTTTCCTGGATATCAGTCATTGTCCTCTAAAAGTCATCAGTGTGAAATAAGGCCTGCATGGGCGCCACCATTAGAGCTACACAAGGCACTCTGCCCAGATCCAGCCACTCAGCAACTCTCATGTTCACTGACCTTCATTTTATAGCTCAGGAATTTCCCATGTCTTCTCCTCTGGCCCTATTCCCTCATTTTCATTGATGTAATTCAGTGCCTGTCTATTAACAGAATGTGGTAACTATCTTCTGGATTAACCCTTTAAGTGGCCATGGGGCAAAAAATGAGCCACTGCTAGGGGCTGCTGCCCTTGTTACTCCAAGTCGCTCCCACTGTACTTTATGTAGTGATAAGAGCAAGTGCAACAAAGTCCAATGGAGACAGACTTAGTGAATGAATCATGACATACTGTACCTGGTGCTTGTGATTTCAATGCCCTCTGAAGCTTCCACTCCACCGAATAGACAAAAGCATCAGATCTGTGTGGAGTGACGTGGAGACTGTAACTCACATTAATACATGAGTCCCAGCCATGAAATCGTTCCCATTAAAACCAGAATTTTTTGTTTTTACACTCGTTTTTGTAATATGTTAATTATTGAGATTTAGAAGTGCTGCTTGGCACATTTTTTTCACCTTTTGACAGAGGCTAGCATTTTCTCCTTGTTATGCTAAGCTGGGCTAACCATCTCCTGGCTGTAGCTCCAAATTTACCAGACAAGACAAGGAAAGTGGTATCGATCGTCTTATCTAACTGACATGTAAATGGTAAATGGACTGTACTTATATAGCGCTTTTCTAGTCGTATCGACCACTCAAAGCGCTTCACACTACAGATCACATTCACACACACATTCATACAAAAGCGCTCTGACACATCCACACCCATTCACACACCCATGATACACATATCGGGGGCAAAGTGGGGTTCAGTATCTTGCCCAAAGATAATTTGGCACGGACTGGAGAAGCAGGGGATCGAACTGCTGACCTTCTGATTAGTGACCTGCTCTACCTCCTGAGCCACAGCCGCCCCCCAAATGTATTCCCCAAAATGTCTTAAGTACTCCTTTAAGTTCCTCCTTCTTTATCTTATCAGTTGATTTTGTGCCTTAGTGGTGCATACTCCCAAACAAAGGTTCCATTAATTAAATTACCACAAACAAGCTGACACATAGTAAACCAGGGCTTTTTCAGGGGCAGTCACCAGCTTTGTCTAGTTGCTAATCCAGCCTTGCTTCAGTCCCTGATGTTACTGGTGTCATGCAGGTCCAACTGCTTGAGTTTTATCACTGTACTGTTATACTTAATGAATCAATTGTTTTGTTTTTAAAGTGTCACAATATATGGAAAAATGCCCATTCTAACTCCAGTGTAATGTCTGTAAATGTCTTGTTTGATACTGCAGCACATCCTCACACTGGAGAAACTGAAACCAGAGGATGATTCGTGTTTTTTTTTTTTTTTTTAATGATAATCAGATTTTCAAAACAGTTGAAGTAGTTTTTCTGTCAATCAATAAGTTGTCTGATAGTTTCAGCTCTACTTTAAATGCTTTCATACAGTGTAGTATGGTGCCATTCACATTAGCATGTTGTAGCCCAGAAACTTATATCTGTCAGCAGCTTGTGGGATCATTCTTTGTTACTTTAGAGGGCTAAAAAGAGAGAAAACTTGGTTCTCCGATTGTTTCCCTCTTTGGGATTAACCACAGTCTAGCAGTACTAAATCAGGGGTTATGCAGTTTATACTGCCACTTTGGCTGTTTGTAGCATCTGGTTTTAGCGTTCTTGCAGCTTTTCAAAGGAAAAATGACACTTTTTGCTGTGTGAGAGTGCTGGCTGGTTTCTCTGCTTTGGCCATCTGTGGAGACTCTTAATGGCTATCTCTGACTCCACAACGGTTCAAACAGGGCATCACCAGTCTGTGCTTGAATTGTGTAGTTTTCAGATTCCAGTAATTGTGGAGCTAACTCGCAGACTTGCGCTGCATAATAGAGTTTTGACCTGACAGAACACCGAGGGAGTCTGAGTCTTTAACAAAGCTGGCTCCACTTGGTCCTGCTGGTGGGGGGGGTTGGGGGCAGGGGGGGTATTAAAGGGGCTTGTGGTTACTGTGGTCTGGCCTGCAACTCAGCTGGTGGAGAATAGTTTGGAAAGGGATGCCTCCTGCTGGTTGAAATGTGTCATGGACGCATTACTTCAGGTGCACAAAGTGTTGAAGAAAAGACTAAAACCTGGGTTTGTGTTTGAACTACATGGGCAGAATTTATCACATCAAGACAATTCATTATATTGTGCTCTGTGGCTGTCATGTTTTGTTAGCACTGTTTGAGCCAGATCATCAGTGCAAATCATCCAAATTTCAACATCTATTCAGTTAAGTTTGAGGAGGCTCTGAATCCCTGGGAGCACTCTAAAATGTGGAAATGCGGGAATGTGGAAAATGCAGGAAAAAACAAAACGACATGAAAGCAATTTGTTGTAGTCTTAAACTGAACAGTTTTCCCAGTTTTTGAGGCGTTCTCTAAGGGAGAATTGCATTCAAATGTGCTGATGTAGGAATGGATTCTGCCAGAGTGTATTCTCATGTCTGTCATTACTCTAGATAAGTGCATGGAAATATCATAAGTCAAATCAATAAGTCAGAGATATGACACATATTTTTAGATTAAGTGTGACTTTTCACAGCTCTGACTGAAACCAGTGGTGACATGTTATATTTCCTGTTTACTTGTCTGGACGGTGGTGGGTTTTTCTGAATTATATGCCTCGCACAGGCAACAGTCATGTCCAGAGGCATTATGTTTTCGGTTTGTCTATCAGTCCCTGTGCCCCATTCTTATGAACGTGATATCACAAGAATAACGGAAGGGGAACAACAGAAGGGGGCTGGCAAGAGACATACAACACAAGTGGTAATTCTAGTTCAGTATGCTTTGGTTTTAGAGATTGTAAAAGACATTCCATATGTGTCATCACTATCTGAATGCCAAAATCCAAAAATAATTATAGGCTGAAACTAAGTATAGTAGAAAAGCATGATGAACAGTTGTTCATCTGTCCACTATTGCTGCTAAACATAGATTTAAATGACAGTGACAACAAGTCATATCTTTGTCAGCCTGGCCTCCATGGCATGGCATGGGAAATGTAATCTTACAAGCCTTCTTGTCCTGATTTATCCAGATGTTTACATGTCCTCACACACTGCTGGGGTGTTTTTTTTTGCAGAAACTGTATTTTCAGTTGGGTCATGCTGAATAAAAATGTGCATGTGTGTCTTTGCAATACAATTTGGGACATTTTTTGGCCCAGCCCAAGTGTTGTGTTGGGTGATTTTTCACAATGCTTTGTGTTCACATTTCCTGCCTATAGGAAATGATGTCCACACACAGGAAAAATGACTAACCATTTCCCTGCCCTTTGTTCCAGATTTGACCAGCGTAATCTCTCCCTTTCAAAGTCTCAGTTTCTTGCTTTGTAATTTATGTTTGAGCGATGCCGTCGGTTTCGTTTATTGCCGTTCCCCCTCCTCTTCTCCTTCTTGTGTTCCCTCATCATTTAAATCCTTTCGTTCTGTCTTCTTCCAGCTGATTGACACATTTGCATTGGAGATCGGGGAGCTGAAGAAGGAGATGGTCCAAACCTCTCCGACTATGGACAAGGAGCCCATGGAGCTACAAGGGTAAAGCTGTTTTTCCACACATTTCACTTAGATACAACTTTCATCAACCTGATAAATCTTTTTCTCTCTTCCTAGTAATATCTTAAAATGCTGTCTTGATGAGGCAGAACATATATTTCTATTAGCTTGGTTTTCATTCTTTTTTATTCTGTTAAAATCTGATTTCCTCCACAGTTTGTAAATAACCACATTGGTACTCATTTTCACCAGCAGATGGCATAAGCGTTTTACTGTCTCTCTGTCTCTGTAATGGTGCCAGGCTTGAGAGCGAGGTGAGTGGCGTTTATCTGCAGTCCCCTCACTGTGGCGGTGTGGGGGGTGAAAGGGACTCTGGATATGACTCTTTGCGAAGGAGGATGAGTGTGTTGGACAGGCTGAGTCAAACCCACCCGGTATGGCTGCTGCTGGCGATCAGCGAAGAGGAGGCCAGTCACATACTGCTCAAACAACCACCAGGGGTGAGGGGTTACCACCATCTTGGGATACAAATGTTAATATATCATTCTGTAGTATCATCTAAAAGTGTTTTATGTTTCATGACCTCTGATTCCCTCCTGGTACAGGTATTCCTGGTAAGGAAGTCAGCTGCCCTACAGAGAAAGGTTCTGTCTGTGCGTCTGAAGCAGGATCAGTCAGGAACTCCCATCAGCCACTTCCCTGTCAGAGAGAGCCAGTACAGTAAGTAACATATTGGTTTTAACCGACTGTAATTTGATTCAGGATACACCGTGGATTACATCTGGATGTATTCATTTAGTTACTGTAACAGATTATCAGTTTTGAAATATTACAAATTGACTTTCAGAATATGTTCAAGTCTTGTCTCAAAAAATGATACCACATAATCTAGTACTCCAAGAAATTTAAAAAGGAATATATGAGAATTATTTGCAGTATCTGATTGAAATCTACCATACATGTTGCCAGACAGCTTACAATGTACAGAATATTTTCAAGGAACAGTTGTGTTAATAACTTTGCTCTTAGCAAAGGTAATTCATGTTAACTCAGATTGTGTTCTTTCTGTCTCCTTTGTTCTCCTGATTATGTCTCATTCAGCCACAACCACCTCTGCAGTTACACTGTACTCTAGGTCAGAGAGATAAAAATGTCACTTCCTGTCCGCCTCCACGTACTGTGTACAAAGATACACACATACACAAATGAGAAATGAGAGTATGACCAGAGGAACATCAGTTTGGCCCACTGTTGTTATGTGTTTGTGTGTGAGCATGCCACTGTGGGACGTAAAACCATGTTGATTCTTAAGATAAACTGCTGTTGATTTGTGTTTTTTTAATGCAACTGTCCCATGGTATTGTTGGTATAAAATGATGAGTATTGACCTACATGTGATGTGGCTGCAGTAACACATCCCTGCTCTTTTAGCCTTGGTTAAAGTAGGAAAGATTTGAATATTCTGATAATGCATTAATCTTCAGCAAATGTCTAATGTAAACTGTGACTAAGGCCACTTAGACCTGGGTCACATGTTTGTTTGCATAGCAGTAGTGAGTGACATTGAACAGGTTCGGTGACATATTTAAATGAACTGCAGAGCTGCATTAGTATAGCACTTTAATTCAAAACACTTTCTAATTTTTCTACTCATTATTAACTGTTTGTATGCTGTTTGTGTATCATAAACACTATATTGAAAATATGCGCTGCAGTTAAAATAAGTCATGCTGTTGACACAGTGTACCATAAGAGTGCAGTAAGATTGTAATGTTTAACCACTGTGATCTTATTATCATAAAACTACGATTATAAGCAATGCTTATAATATTAGAAAAATTAGTCCTCCAAGTGTTGTGCTTCAGTTTTTGGGAGTTAGTCCTGGGACTGTGGCAGTGCCAAAATGTGACAACATACCAGCTGTGGATTTTCCTTACTGAAATGACAGCCCACATGGGAGGGAGGGGAGTGCCTTTGGCCTGGTTTGGCCTTTAGATGTGGGTCAGCTGCTCTCCAGTTGGCCTCTCATACTGCACAGATTTCTGCATCAAGTTAGCCTTGTGCATGAATGGTTTGAACTTAACATTGGTTTCATAAAAAAAAAAAACATACACCAGTGCTTTTTAAAATCACTTTGCTCATTAACTTGCACATTCTTTCTTGAAACAAATATAAACACATAGTTAAGGAGTCTTCTGATCTCCCAAACGTAGGTGCTGAAGGCAGTCGTAGCTTTATTCAACTACAGGTACATTAACTGAAGACGGTTTGAAGCATGCTGCTAATGTCACTCTAAGCTAAATACATACTAACATCCCCACAGTGATCATGTTAACATGCTGATATTAAGCAGGTATACTGTTTACCATGTTCAATAATGTGTTAGCATGCTAACATTTGTTAATTAACAAACATTAACACAAGTACAGCTGAGGCTGATGGGAAGGTCATTTGGAGGTATTTAGTTATGAGCCAAATTATTGGACAAATTAAAATTCTGACCTGATGATGACACCAAATGAAAGTCGTGATCAAAAAGATTCCAAGATGCAAAAACTCAGTCAGTAAAACTGAAACAGTAAAGTAAAAATAAATAGATAAAAGGTGGCATGGCCAGGTGCTAGGTAACATAAAGGTAATAGTGCTTGGGGACTGGGTGCTTGGGTTTTGCATCCCAGTATGAGCAATCTTCAAATGGTAACAAGGTAATGAATGTGCAGGAGGCTTCAGTGATATGCCCACACGCACCTAGACAATACAATGTGGTTCTGCTCTCTGCGGTGGTCCCAGCCCCACCACCAGCTCTCAGTGTTGATCAGCCCTAGCTGCACTATGGTCTCATCCTCAGTGACTGCCCCTGCCCCACTTTAGTGCAGCATCGCCAAGCCCCAGCCTTGCCCCCAGTGGTGGCAGTATGGAACACCTCTAGCAGTGCTGCAGGCAGCCCCCAGTACCATTCCAGGCCACCTCAAATGGTACCCTACATGGGTACTTCCCCAGGTGGTGGCAGAAGACTCACAGCCCAATGCAATATGGCCCTACATAGATGTTGAGGTGGCAGTCCCTATGGTGTGCTCCCCTATCTCTAGTGACGCTCCCCGCCATCAACATCAACATCAGACCCTGCCCCACAGCAGTATGGTTCCACCCCCAGTAGCTGCCCCAGCCATGCCCTATAATAATTACATCATGGAAAAAATATGTTGTGAATTAAGTCCTGTATAGTGTGTATACATATCGTGTATACATGTATGCATATCTTGGTTGTTGCTATAATATCTTGCTGCTATTTGAAGGCGTAGAAAGTTACTTTTATAAACAAATATGAAATGCAGGCTAGAACAGACTGTAATCTCATTTGCAATTTCATTTGTTTGCAGCCTTTTCTCTCGAGGGATCTGGGATAAGTTTTGCAGATCTGTTTCGCCTGGTGGCTTTCTACTGTATTAGCAGGTAAATAAACACCATTTCTTTTTCTGTCTGTCCATCTACCACATCACCAGCTACTCCGTGTTTTGCCCAGTGATGAGGCATGACTTGTGCATGGAAACCCCATGGATGAAAATAATGTTTGTTGAGTAAGCAGTCAGCTCACAGCGCTCAAGGCTCTCACTTCTTGTTTTAGCTCGTGCCAGCTTGGGAGACTCAGACAGACTTAAACAACAGACACAGGAAATAGAGGGAAATTATGCCACAAGCAATAACAGACACATTACAAGATCTGACTATAGAGATGGCCCTCAAATCAAACAGGCATCTAAAATTTAATGCCCAGAATTTTTCTTGACCACCGTGTAATGTCACATTCACAATCCCAGCAAGTATTATTGTAACTTATATATAATTTAATAATGGAAACAAAGGGTGTGTCAGCATGTTTTTATTAGTGATGATTGAAAGTGTTTTCACTTCTCTGTATGCTAGTGTTTTCAGGTTTTGTTTGCCAACCAAACTTATGGCATCATCACTTTTGTTAGCAGGCATCACTGTCAAATGAGGACAACCTGCACTGTAAATTTAACCATAGAACACTGAACACCGATGATGAGACAGACTCACTACCTCATTACTAAGAACTTTGTGTTCTTATGTTTCTAATCTCTCTCTCATCATGTTTTGTGTTCTTGTTATTTATTTATTTTGTGTATCTTAGGGATGTCCTGCCTTTCACAATCAAACTCCCAGAGGCCATTGCATCTGCCAAGACTCAGAAAGAACTGGAGGAGGTGGCTCAGCTTGGAGCAGGTATTCAATTCAGTTTTATTTATATAGTGCCAAATCACAACAAAAGTCATCTCAAGGCACATCTGTTGGTGATTTCCCAAGTTTGAACTACAAATGTTTTTAGATTGGTGTCCGTCTGTTCAGACAGCCATGATTTTACATTAATTTCACTGGAGTTGAAAAAAACAAACAAACTACAGATTTAATAACACAACTGTGCGTTATGTATGGAGCTGGAGATAAGAGGCAGTTAGCTTAGTATGAAGACTGGAAGCAGGGGGAAACATCTAGCCTGGTCCTTTACAGTGTTTAAAAACATTAATTTAAATGTTTTATCTTGTTTGGTTAGTCATTACACAGAGACCCCCCCCGAGTGTTATCATTACAGTGCAGTTGCCTGGCCACCCACACTACAATAGATGCTGAACAGAAGCGCTGGGCTGGTGGGTAAACTGTTGTTCATCAACAAATAGTTACAAACTGTCATTTTCACATTTTGTTCATGCACATATTAAACAAGTGAGATGCAACTTGTCAGTTAGAAATCTTTACAGGTGCTTATAGAGGGATTTTTGTGCTTCCACTTCTGCTTCCAATCTTTATGCTAAGCTAGGCTAATAGCCTCCTGGCTCCAGCTCCATAAATGTTACTGCAGAAAAATTTGATATTGACCTTCTCATCCAACTCCGAGAAAGAAGCTGAACAACCCTATTTGTTTAACAGTTCCTCTTCCTGCTAATTTCAAGCAGGGGGTGTTTTAGAAACTTGCTGGTACATTTGCAAAAACTAAAACTGGATAGTTGACTGTCACTCAACTCTTTTAATTAAAGGAAGAAATCATTTTCATGAGGCCCATTTTTACTTATTTATCCTCTGGCTTTGATTTCTCAATAACATACAGTAGCTCAAGAATGTGGTGTCAGTGAACTCCAACTGCCAAAAGCCATCAAGGAAAAAGCACCTCTGTTTGCAAATGTGTTAAGGCTATAAACTTTGTAATGAGATAACATGGCATAATTTTGACATATACAGAAAATAGGAAAATGTATTATAGTGCTCACTCTGTTCACTGCAAGTTGGGTTTCATACTGAACTGGCATAAACTGAAAGAAATGGTCATAAATGTTTAGAATACTTGAGAAAAAGCTTAGAAGTAGTATGGCTTGTACACAAGACTGGGTGAGAGTAGATTCATTCAGTGTAGCATGGTGCTTGTCGGAATGTGCTATAACATGCAAACAATCAGTCAGAGAGAGGGAGATCAAACAACCACTATCTGTGGCACAGGTTTTATTTATTTTTCCTTATCAAAAAAAAAAAAAAAAAATCACACTGACCCTGTTGGGTCTGGTTTCACAGCAGATTTTGCCACTTCATCTCTGTCAAGTTATTCTAGGCTCAGCTGCTGTGAAACTGCGGTGAGTCAGCTTCCTACAGTAGGATCCTATGACATAGCTCAGTGCTCAGTGTGGGGGAGAAGGGAGTGGCGAGTGGAAAGCTACAGTAGGCTGTGTGCTATCTAAACATGCACATACCATTATACTGCATTCAAACATGTATGAAAACACAACACTGGCGTGTGAATGATACCGTAACATGCACAAAACCATGTCATAGCTACTTACAAACATGAAGTACTGTCATTGTATTTGCATGCCTGCATTCCTGTGAATGGAAGTGGGTGTTAGTTTGCACTGCAGAGCCTTGTGCATTGCTGTTCTTACATTTATGTGCACTGGAAGAGGCAGAAAAAGCCTCTGAACCAGCTTCTGAGCCTTTCTTAACAAACTCATACATTCATTAAGGGAAACTCCCCTTCTCCACTGGAAAGCTTCTATTTAAAGACAAAAAGCAGACTGCCTTGATGTTGTGGAATCTGGGCACGCACATGTGAAACACAAACACATGTTGCAAACAGTTCATATTGGGGTATATTGGGGTGGAGGGTTCTGAGCCAATTTAATTAAAGCCTTTGCCATGAATATTTTGGTCAGCCATGGCATGTCATGAGGGTAGGGTTCAACTTTTTAGTCATGCTAGTGGCATGACTCCAGAGAATGTGGGCTGGTTTGTCAGTCCATCATTTTGGCCCAGCCTGAAATATCTTAGCAGATGGATTGTCATGAAATTTTGTGTTACCTAGATGATTAACGGTATTATAGGTACTGCATTCTTAACATTTGTTGAATACTTGGATTTATGACCAAATACATTCATAATTAATGAGACTCCCATCAGTCTCAGTCTTGTCTTTAGAGCTAAAATTAGTGTGCTAACATGCTAAACTAAGATGATGAACATGGTAAACTCTACCAGCTAAACAGAAGTATGCTAGCATTTCCACTGTAGCATGTTAGCATGCTAACAATAGTATTTAGCTCAAGGCAGCACTGTGTGTGCCTAAGTACAGCCTTGTAGTGCTGCTAGCATTAAATTCACTGAAATCAAGACTGTCTCTGTCACATTTTGTCAATCATATCTGATTTCCCCTGTTCTATTTCCCATATGTCTAAGTATGTCTATAAGAACCCCTCATTTTCTGATCTGCTTCCATTTAATTTGCTATTCATGCTTTTTGCTTTTATGTTAACATGTTAGTATTTTATCTACCACAATGCTAATGCCATCATACAGTAGATGGTAGATACTATGTGCTGTTTATTGATCTTGTATGTTATGTTAACTCACACTGCAAGTTTTGTGGCCCTCCTCAAACTGCATTTTAGATGACACAAACAAATTATGATTATATTATGTATACTTATCATATTATTATGTATTGTTTGAAAAATTATTTATTATTTTAGAGAATCCACAGTATGTTCTTTATTATTCAAATATCTCAGTAAAAAATAACCACAAAGCAAAGGGAAAAACAACGTTTGAGGAATCAGCTAGAGTTATAGTGTAGTCAGTCGGTATTATATGTGTTACTCAGGGTGGTTTGAATGGTGCAGTCCTGCTCTGTAGTGTCAGGTGTTCATTGTCACATGGACCAGTAAGAATACCACAGGCAGATTTCACTCTCTAGACACCAAAGTATTATGAGACATCTGAAACTACTCAGCCAGCAGTCAGTTGAACCCTGCTAATTTATTGCCCTGGGAATGCAAGAGTTAACGTTTCCATTTTTAGCCTGCATGCCCAGTCATTACTAGACTTGTGCTGCAGTCACTACATATATGTTTTGAAGTATGTAAGAAATGAAGAGAGCATCTATCAAAGAGCATCTATCTAAAACTACCCAACTAAAGGAGCTAAAGGAAAATACAGCATTACGTAGAACTACGAGAGAGGAAAACAGAGGAGGAAGAAGGAGTGGAGGAACTGGAACTGTGTGCTGCGTGGTGCACTGAGCGCCCTCCCACTCTGTGATTAGCATGGGTGACTCCCTCCGTATGTCTCTGGGTGTGTGTCGGCATCCAGTGAATCAGACCCAAGAGGCACGGAGCTGAACTCACCGCACTTCTTCCACCAGCCAGACGAAAGCCACAAACGAGTAGAGGGACAGGCAAAGAGAAAAAAACAAGGAAAATTTTGAGTAAACATCAGTAGTGTTGGTAAGAAATAGTTGAGAATACTGTCTTTGCTCTTTTACTTCTATTCTATATCTTAAACTGATCTTTTCATTTGTAGACTCGTTGTTCCCAAAGTTCCCAGAAGGGACAACGAGTCCCTTCTGGGAACTTTGAATTGGTCCAGGAGAGCTATGTGCCTAGCTTAAAGTTAATGTTTGCCTCTGAGCACTTTCTGTGTCTGTGTATTACAGGCTTCTGGGACTCTGCCCTGTGCAGTCAGCGTCGCACCTCCCCCCACCCCTGTCGCCCTCTGAGCCGTACCCTCAGCCCCCAGCGAACCAACAGGAACAGGGACGTTGGGGGGTCACTGCAGAGACACACCGGTGCTAACTGCGACAGCGCACCCCCAACCCTTCGGCCCCACGCTTCTCCACCTTCCTTTCATCTGGAGGAAAGACATTCCAGTGGTCCTCTGTGCTTTGTTAACCCATTGTTTCTCCAGACCCATCACCACCACCACCACCAATGTGAGGAGGATTCGCCTTCACATGCTGTCAAGTCCGAGAATGCAGGGAAATCATCTGTGAAGCAGTTGGGCAACAACAAAGGTAACGGGCAACACACGGACAAACTCAAACTGAACGGCAAATCGAGGCCCCCTCCCCCTCGCCCCCCTCCCCCCCCGCTCAATGCAACGCCGGCGCCCTGCCCCACCTCCACCTGGACCTCCAGCAGCAACCACCAGACCCAAGAGCATGCCAGAGGCCGTCACTGTGGCTGCCAGGAAACACCAGTCTCCCAGCAGGCGGCCGGCACCCACTCGACCACCAATGGGCACCAAGCACAGCAGCCTGTCTAAAAATGCCAGCTCACCAATTCCTGTGCCTTCAAACCCTCCACCTCCAAGGCCTAAGAAGCCTGATCTGGAAGCCCATCGATGCCACATCGCTCTGGACGATGAGACCATCGCCAAGGCCCTGTCTCGTGCCAAGCTTCCACCCTGCCAGCCACTGCCTGCTGTCCCTGCTGATGTGCTACTGGAGAATAATGCTGGGAGTCCATCCAGTCCTAATGACAGAGGACGCCAGCGGCTCAGTGACATGAGCATGTCTACTTCTTCCTCACTGACTCACTGGAATATTCACAGTCTCCTGGATTCTCCCTGGGTCTGTCCCCCAGCCCATCTCGACACCCTAACCATCAAGACCCAGTGGAGGACAGCAGCGAGGATGACGAGGATGGGGAAGAGGACGAAGAGGAGGACTGCGGGGTTGGCCTTGGAGACAGATCTAGAAATGCGTCTCCGTCCATCCTTTAAGGCTCGGAGGCGAAGGGTTGGTGTGAGCCTGGGTGGGGGGTCCTTCATCCTAGCATGTAACTGAAACGGGAAGTACAACAA